>VWZW01000660.1:281950-314896 GCA_013397115.1 Edolisoma coerulescens | reverse complement strand
GTGTGCCCATCCCAGTTTGGGATCCGAGTGTGCCCATCCCAGTTTGGGATCCAGGTGTGCCCATCCCAGTTTGGGATCCGAGTGTGCCCATCCCAGTTTGGGATCCGAGTGTGCCCATCCCAGTTACGCTGACCCTCAGAGGAGCAGAAAGTGCAGCTGGTAACGCTTCCAGAGACACCTTAATTCCAGAAAATGCTTTATCCAGAGGGAATTCCCCCTCTCCAGCAGGACTCTGGCCCCGCACAGGGAACGGGACGATTTTCCATCTGTCAGCAGCCCATCCGAAGCCGTCATTATCCCTGAGCTTCCCTCAGCTGCTCTGGAATTTGCTGTCCTGAGGCAGGGAATTTCAGAGCTCCCCGATGTGACCGCCGGCCCTGACTGCCATTCAGCCCCGTAAATCTCTCTGCCCTGAATCCAGCACTGGGAGATGATTTTGGAGATAGTAAAAGTGGCTGGATTTCTATGGGTTTGGGGTTTTTTTTATTATTTTATTGTTAAAAAAAAAAAAAGGGGGAGTAAATCTTTGGAGAAGGGTATCAGTGGTTTGGATAAAAGAATAATCTGATGGATAAAAGCGATGGATGGATGCATAATTAATGTATTAATTAAATTTTTTCAGGACTTATTATAAATGAGATAAATGAGATCAATGATGTTTAGGCCTTGCATCCTACAGAAGGCATTTAGGGGTTGTTTTAAATCATGGGATCACGGTGGTTTGGGTCAGAAGGGACTTTAAGGATCGTCCTATTTGACGATTTGCCTTCCATTATCCCAGGTTGCTCCCAACATTTCCAGAGATGGGGCAGCCCCAGCTGCTCCAGGCAACCTGTTAATGCAAGAATAATGAAATATTGATTTAATAGCTATTATTTATTTCTTATAGGATTTCTTACAGGCTCAGAGCGAGCCCTGTGTCTATCGGGAGCACAACACTTCCCTCATAACCTCGTCCTTCCCGTCGGCTCAGAGCTGATCTTGCCGCGTTCCCAAACTGCCTGAGGGGTTGGCAGCCCTGTGATCCATCTTTCCTTGGAAAAGCAGTTTCCTTGGATATCCAGACTGCTGCCCAAGTGGAGCCTGAACACCATTCCAAGGATCTTTAGGTTCACCTGGGTGCCCCATCCCAGAGCAGCTCCATCCCTCTGCCCTCCCCGCGAGCTGCTGTGGGACTGAGGGAGGTCCCGGAGCTCTCCTTGTCTTCGTTCCCTTCGTTTCTGCCCCTCATTCCCATGTCCTGATGGATTATTCCAGATTTCTGTCTTTTTTTTTCTTGGGATGAGGCTGGAGGCAGCTTTGAAACCCGAAAGAAATCCTTGCAGGCTCTTTTTGGGCTCTTTTCATGCTCCTTTTAGACTCTTTTTAGGCTCTTTTCAGGCTCTTTTTAGGGTCTTTTTGGGCTCTTTTCATGCTCCTTTTAGACTCTTTTTAGGCTCTTTTCAGGCTCTTTTTAGGGTCTTTTTGGGCTCTTTTCATGCTCCTTTTAGACTCTTTTTAGGCTCTTTTCAGGCTCTTTTTAGGGTCTTTTTGGGCTCTTTTCATGCTCCTTTTAGACTCTTTTTAGGCCCTATTTAGGCTCTTTCCAGGCTCTTCTCAGACATTTTTTGGCTCTTTTTTGGCTCTTTTTTGGCTCTTTTTGGGCCCTTTCCAGGCTCTTCTTAGGCTCTTTCCAGGCTCTTTCCAGGCTCTTTTTGGGCTCGGTTTAGGCTCTTTTCAGACTATATTTTGGCTCTTTTTAGGCTCTTTTTCAGGTCTTTTTAGGTTCTTTTCAGGCTCTTTTCAGGCTCTTTTTAGGCTCTTTCTGGGCTCCTTTCAGGCCCTTTTCAGGCCCTTTTTAGGCCCTTTTCAGGCTCTTTTTAGGTTATTTTCAGGCTCTTTCTGGGCTCTGTGGGCTCTTTTTCCCACATCCCGAGCCATATATTCCACAAGGACACGTGGATTTTATCCTGCTTTTTTCCCTGGCCAAAAGCTGGAGGCCAACATCTCTCAAAAAAGGGAAGAATTAATGTGGGGCCTCAGGCTAAAAACTCTCAGGTTTCCTTCTTCCCTCACGAAGTGAAGCAAAAGGATCCATCTGCCAAAAAACCCCCCAAACTTCAGAAAATAAACTGGGAGGGTTGTAAGGAAAACCACTTTGGAGGGGAAAAAAAAAAAATCTATTTTTGTTTTATTCTCATGGCTTGCTTTGGTTTTTCACCAGGAAGAGCCTCTACAGGTAAAAGAATAAATTGAAATAGAATATTTTTTTTTAAATCCCTTTTTTTTTTTCTCCAAACTGCAAACCCTGGTGTTGTTTTGTGCCACTTTTATGGCATTTTATGGGATTTTATTCAGGATTTTTGGTCCATTTAACCAGATTTCACCAGATTTAATGACAACAAACCTAATCTTGCCCTGATGTCCAGACCCAGCTGTTTAAATCCCTGATACTCCTAAGGATTAAGCAGTGACTAGACCTCTGGAAAAGCTTCTCCCATAAAGATTTTGGGGAAAAAAAGCCAAAAATGAGTGGTTTGAATGCTTGGGTAATCCTAATTCTTCTCCTGCAGTTGCACTGTGTAATTCTGTCTATATTTGCTCTCTCTAAAGTAATATTTGTGTGTCAGAGGGGATGTATTAGAAGGAAATGAGCCTGGTTTAATTACCAAATAATTAATGTCGTTTTAAGTTAGAAATGTTAAACTGTTCATAAAGAATAGTGTTCAAATGTTGATATTAGATTATAGATAACATTTAAATAAGTGGATAAATAGAAATATGAAACATTTTGTGTCTAAGAATATAGAATACATTATAGAATATATACATTTATATAAATATGCATTTATATTATATAAATATTATATAAAACTATATACTGTATATTAATATAATACATTTATAAAACAAATATAAAATATAGAAATAATCGATAAATAAGTAATAATGTTTAAAATGTTCATAAATATTAATATCATTAAGCCAGGGGCTGCAAAAAGCTGGATGTGTTTGTCATCCCAGCCAGTTTTGTGTAACTCCTGGCATTAAAAATTTAAATTGTGGGACATTAAAGTCCCAAAATGTCCTTTGTGAACTAGACAAGGAGGGGGTGGCTGAAATTCTCCTCACTTTCAATAACAAACAGGGCTGAATTTTGGAGTTGCTGCAGTTTCAATTTTAAAATAACCTTAAAAACTCCCCAAAGTCACCAAATCCACCTTTCCAGGCTGATCCACGCTCTGCAAATCAGGGGAAAAATTGGAAGTCTTGCCCAGGGAGAATAAAAATCAGCATAATTTCAATTAATCCCCTTGGTTTTATTGCTGAAGCTGCCAGAGGTGCGTTAAGGAGCAGATTTTGGAGTGGTTTAAGCTGATGATTAATCCTGCCCAGGTTCAAAGGGGAGAACCAGCAGGAACACGAAATTCCTGGCAAATAAACCCGGAGCAATTTGTCTCACGTGAAAAGCTTGGCTGGGTTTGTCCTCCCTCCTCTGGTTGTCCCCAGCTTGATGCAACAACATGAGTTTCACCCCAAAACCCAGTAAAAACCACCAAGAAAGAGAGGAATTGGAATTTTTTTGATTTTTTTCCTGTTCTATCCCAAGGTCCAGCCGTGCTGGGGAAGTTTTGGGATGCTCCCGAGGGATGGCAGAGCTGCTCTTGGGGGCAGGCACCTGCCTGGGAAATGCAGCTCGAAAGTGCACGGCAATTACATCAAATTTGCTCAACTTTTCCCCCCCGTATCCGCTGCAATCTAAGAGAGCAGGAATGTGCCATCGGACATCGGGATGATGGAGCCCTCGAGGGGCCTCAATGGCTCTGTGTTTCCTGCCTGCATCCCCTCAGTATTCCCATCGTTAGCTTGGACTTGATAAATTCACGGAGATAGAACCCACAGAAGGCTGCTGGCGTGGAGGGGATTGTGGTTTTCCTGCTGCCCAGCCACTCCAAATCCATATTTTTAGTTCTAATTTGAGATATTTTAATTTTCCCGTGGTTTTTTTTTTTTTTTTTTTTTTCTGGAATGCCTTTAAAAGCCCCAAACCTGCTCCTGGTGAGGAGGGGTTTCCCAAAGTGGTGTAACCCTAGCATTGGGCACTGATAGGGGGCAACAATGGTGTTATTCATGCTGGCTTCAGGGATTGAAAATGAGTTTAAAGAGGCTGAAAATGATTAAAGGCACTGCTCTGCTGGCTTGGGGGAAATCAGGGCTGGGGTCTGCTTCACAAATATATAGGAAAAGGGATTTTGGGGGGGGAAATGGCATTTTTCATTCCAGGGAAGCAAGATCCACTGCTGGCTGTTAAGCAATTCCCTAAGTGAAAATCAGATATATTCAATATATTTCTCTATTTAATAATACGCTGGAGCAATACATGTTGGTGTTAATCCTTTGTGCTTCCCAGCTGCTTTTCCCTCCACCCCTTCCCGTTTGGGATCTGATTTTCTGGGATGTCACAGCCAAAAGTGATTTCACTCTGGATGACGCCACCACCTCTGTCTTCCCTCTCGCTGCGAAATCCAGGCTGGATCCTGAAGGTATGGTTTCCAAAAATCCACGGGAATGCCAATTTCCTTTCTGTTTGCAGGTTTGGGGCTCAAACCCCTGGAGGAAGAGGAGGGCCTGAACCTCTTCCCCACAGAATTCCTTGCCACAGGATGTTTGTGTTTAGTTCAGACCGGGTTTGCACAGGCTCTGGCTTTGCAGAAATGGGGTTTGGTCAGAGCCTAATTTATAACATAAAGGGAAGAATAAAAAAAACCCTTCTTTGACAGATTATTGGCAATTACCAGGAGATTTTTGCAACAAAAGCTTTTCAACACTCACCAAAACCTTCACCTCTAAATCAGTTCAGGCTGAGGGAAGGATTTTTTTTTTTTTGCAGGATTTTTGATTTGCAGGATTTTTGATGTTGGTACTGCCAATGTGAGCAGTGACATGTTTGATTATGGGACCACCTCCCCCTCCCTCAAAATGCCCCTCCACTGGAGGCCCAAGAAAATAGGATTGACTCCTAAACCTTGCAGGAATACCTCCAGAAATCCCCCTGCTAATATCATATCACCCATTAATCATTTTGCATGAGCAAATTGCCCTTCAAGGCATTTTGTTTCACGTTCCCCTTCCCCCCTCCACCTTCTTCCATCAATCTTAAAGACAGGGATCTCTTCCCAGCCTTTCAGATTAACAAGATAAATTAGTCACTAATGTGTTGGGAAAACAAGTTGGAACTCCCAAACACTGCTTGGAGTATCCTACATCCCTGGAAAAGGGCTGGGACTGCTGAGCCTTGTAAAGTTGCTCCTGTCTGGTTTGAGGAGTTCTTGCTGCACTGGAAGTGTCCCAGGCCAGGCTGGACAGGGTTTGGAGCACCCTGGGATAGTGGAAGGTGTTCCTGTCCATGGCAGGGGGGAATGGGATGGGCTTTAAAGTCCTTTCCAACCCATTCCATGAATCTGTTGTGAACAGGCTGAATGGATTGTCCCATGTCAACCTCTAAGGAATTTTCCCTGTGATTCCATCAGGAAATGTCCGTGGGTTGAAGAGCTCCCACCCTTTGGACCTTTCTCTGATGTTGAGAGGTTTGAGCTCTGCTCTTTCTCCTTCCTCCCTTTGATGTTTTTCCTTCTCTGCTGGGTAAGGCCCTTTCTCCCTCTCCCTCTCCTTCCTGTCCTAAATCCCTGGTGTGGGAGGATGTGGGTGTCTCCAGGGCAGAGGGCTCTGGGAAGCAGGACAGGGAGGTGAAACACAGGGAAAAGCAGGAGGAAAAGTGTGAGGCTGAAAGAATTGGGGAAGCACTGGAGATCAGGATCCCCAGAGCTTTTCTTCCCCTCCAGTGAGTCTCTTCCAGCTGCCAGCTGGGCTGAATTGGATTGAATCCCAATCTGAAACTGTGCTGGAAACGTGGAATGGGTCGGGTTGGAAAGGGACTTTAAAGCCCATCCCATTCCACCCCATTCCATGGACACCTCCCAGTCATCCCAGGCTGCTCCAAGCCCCATCCAGCCTGGCCTGGGGCACTGCCAGGGATCCAGGGGCAGCCACAGCTCCTCTGGAAAAGCTGTGCCAGGGAGATACAGATATATTTAATCTTGTGAGAATCCCAACCAAATCCAATTCCCACTTGGATGGGACCATGGAAGAGGAGCTGGGGAGCTCCATGTCATTCCCACTCCTGATTAAAATCCTCAGCTCTCCCATTCCCGAGCCACAGCTGCTGCTGTTTGCCAGAGCATTAATTTCCCTTGAACAGGGAATTTTTTCAGCCATTCTGTTTTCTGCAAAACGAAATCATCTCGGTGCTGAAAATTTTGCTGGGATGAAAATAGTCCGGAGAAAATGAGTTTCCACTGTGCTATTTTAGGAACAGAATCATTCAAGTGGCTGCTAATGAGCTTGAAAATGTGCCAAAAAAATTATCAGCAGGAAAAAGTGCAAAAAGCGTTTGACTCCCACAGGTTTCCACTTCCAGGGAAGCAATAAATCATATTCACCATTTGAGATTTGTAGCGAAGATTTGAAAAAAAATAATTAAATCTGAATTTTTCATACTCCAGGACCACAAAAGCACATTTAGAATTTTTTTAAGGTATCTGTGCATTCCAATTAAAAAGAAAAATATGGGAAGCAGCACTTTTGAGCTTGAAAATGTGCCAAAAAAATTATCAGCAGGAAAAAGTGCAAAAAGCGTTTGACTCCCACAGGTTTCCACTTCCAGGGAAGCAATAAATCATATTCACCATTTGAGATTTGTAGCGAAGATTTGAAAAAAAATAATTAAATCTGAATTTTTCATACTCCAGGACCACAAAAGCACATTTAGAATTTTTTTTAGATATCTTTGCATTCCAATTAAAAAAAAAAATATGGGAAGCAGCACTTCTGCAAGGGAAAGGGCTGTATTTCAGTGGGGTTGTGCAGGTTGGGAGCGTTCTGTGTTGCCCAGTTACTATCAGGGAGTGTTTGTGGGAGATCTCATCTCGCATTCCTGCCCGCTCCTGTGGATCCCTGCTTCTCCCAGGTGAGGGATTTATCTCTGCTCTGGTGCAATTTTCCAGCTGCTCTGGTTTCTGTGAGGAGCAGACAGCTCGGCTCCGTGCCTGGGACACGAAAGGGTCCTGGGGAGTGAACGGAGAGGGGAAGTTGTGTTTATCCTTCCTTCTAAATCCTCCCAAATATTGCCTGCTCACCTGGGAGATGAGAGGATTCCTTGGAACAGCTGGAATGCCACAACTCCCATCTGAAGATTCCCTAGGAACTGCTGGTAATTTAGGAGAAAAAAAAGAAAAGTGGAGTTGTGGTTATGTTATGAATCCAGTTTATGTATTATATAATATTATGGATGTACAAGGGATGGAGGGACAGGACACAGGGAATGGCTTCCCACTGCCAGGAGGCAGGGAGAGATGGGATATTGGGAAGGAATTNCTTTGAACCCAAACCAGTCTGGAATTCTGTTCAGAACTGCTTCCAGACCTGGGCTTGCAACAAGGACTGAGCTGAACTCCCAAATGAATGTCCCAACTTTCCCCTCCAGCCTGGTTTGATGTCGGTGCCAGGAGCCGAAGGGACGTGCAGGGACATCTGTGGCTCAGCACTGCCCTTGGGATTGGGAATAAGGAGCACTCCAGGAGTTCTCCTGGATCCCAGGACTGAGAGAGGAAAAGGGAATGGCCAAGGAATCTGGGATCGAACCCTGCTGGTGAATCCTGGCAGGTAACTCAGCCTGGATTGCATCACTTAAATCACAGAACCTTTTAGGTGGGAAAAGCCCTCTGAGGTCACCGAGTCCAGCCATGGCCAAGGCCACCACTGACCGTGTCCCCAAGTGCCACATCTGCAGGGCTTGGAGATCCCTGCAGGGCTGGGCACTCCACCACTCCTGGATCATTGACGCTGAGTTTGTATCCCAGAAACTCCCTGCTCATCCCAAAAAGGTGCTGGAACAACAGGAAGAAAACACAGCTGGGCTTTCAGAGCCCTGCCACAGCCAGTTCTCACCACAAGAGTGACATAACTGCAGCAGATCCGTCCAGGCCATCTTTGCCTTCAAATTCCCAACGTTTATCTCATCCTCCCTCATAAAGATTCCTTTTCAGCCAGCTTGGGAGCAGCTTAAAGGAAAATGGAGGAAACAAAGGTGGGATCTGGGAGTGACATCTCTTAATGAGACCTCTCAGGCTCTCAGACTTTCTCATTAACTTGCAGCAAATGCAGACACCCAAAATCACAGCGAGATCTTCTCCCCCAGCCCATAAATAGTCTCTGCCCAGGGTCCCCCCCACACTGTCTCCATCTCCTTGGCTTCTTCCCAAAGCAGCTTCTCTTGGCGTGCCGGGGCTGATGGGAGTGATCTCGTGGGAAGAACAAAGTGTGGTTTTTTTTCCAAGGAAATTATAAATCTGCTGGGGGCTTTCAAAGCTGACACCAGCAGCAAGGGGGGTTTTTATGTGCTTTGAGAATGTAGGAGGAACACAAACGTCAGTTTGGACCACTCACATCTTAACTCTAAAGATGTGCAAAGGATCCCAATGGATCCCAAAAATCCCAATGGATTTTCCTATCTTTTTTTTTTTTTGTTTCTTTTCTTTTTTTTTAATTAAGCTCAAAAAAAATTAATTCATTGATGTAATTTAATTACAGGGAAAAAAAGATAGAGATATTTGTTATTTTATTTTCACAGGATCCCAGGATGGTTTGGGGTGGATGAGGCATTAAAGCTGATCCCATCCCACTCCCTTCCACACCTTCCACTCTCCCAGGGTGCTCCAAGCCCCGTCCAACCTGGCCTTGGACACTTCCAGGGATGGAACATCCCCAGCTGTGGTTGATGCTAAATGAATTTTAGTGCTGGAGTACTACAATTCCAGGTGGAAAGAGGAAAAATAGCAAGAAATCCTCAAAAGTTGTCAAAAGTCCCTTAGGGGCTCTCCTGTGTTTGCATTTTTATGCCAATCCGAGAGGAAGAGTGGATGGAATATGGAGCCATCAGGTTCATTCCCAGTTTTCCAGCAGAAATTCCACAAAGCCTCCAACCCAAGCTCTCTTTAGCCTCCTTCTTAGTTTTCACTCTAGGAATTAGAGCACTGGTGCTCCTGGCAGATAATCAGAGGGAAACAGGGAACTCTTGCATTCCTCTCATTTGTCTCCCTTTTTTGGCAAAAAACCCCCAAGATTGTGGAAAAAAAAATTAACCCCTTTTTACGCCATTAATTCCCTTTTTAAAATTTCTTTATTCCATGTTTTTTCCAGCTGCTGCTGATCCAGAAGTGCTCCTTCTGTGGAGCGTTTTCCATCCAGCAAAAAGGTTCACAGCTGCAGTTTCTACGCTCGGTCCCTGCCTCTGGAATTTTCTTCCTGGCCAAGGAAACAGGAAAAACATCCCGTGAGTTGTTTGCTGAAATCTTGTTCTCCGTGGGCGCCTTAAAAGTGGAGTTTATGAATTGTGGGGGGGTTGTTCAAACAGACCACACACCTCAAAGCCTCCAAGCCCATCCAGCCCAGCCTTGAACATTTCCACATTCCCACATCTTCTTTGGGCCAACCTGGAATTGTTTCTCCGTGTTCTGTTGTCCCTGTGCCCTTGAAATATTCCTATTTTTCCCCTCCAACTTCCCTTCACCTGCCCATCTTTCCCTGGAATGTTTCCTTGTTTGTTTGAGGTTTTAATTTTTTTTTTTTAATGAAACTTGAGATGGGAGAACTTAAGTTTTGTTCTCTCACCCAGTTTCTCTCACAGAGATGTCCAAGAGGAATTGTGTTTGGGAATTATCATGGAAAATTAAGAGATTTGCTGAATTCCTTTTATTTTTGAGGTGCTTTGCTGGTTCGAGCGTTAAACTGGATGGAATTAGGATTCATAATTAATCTGATTTTTCCCTCTGTTCAAATGATTCTCAAACCAGGAAGCCTGAAGCCAAATGAGGGATACAGGAATTCCCAGTCCATCCCGTTCTTCCTAAAATGCTGGGATTTAATAACCTGTTTCCAGTTTTACTACTGGGAAAGCAGTCAAATGCTGGAGAGCAGCAACACCACAGACTTTTCCCTTTTCTTGCCTCTGCAGGACTGGAAAATTCAGTCTTTAAACTGCTCCTTCTGGCTCCGAGTGCCGGCTGAAGGTTATTAAACGTTGTTAATTATGTCACTAATTCCAGGTGAAACCCGGGACTGTTCGGGCACGCAGGAACCTCAACCCCACATCTGCAATTTGCCTGTAAAGCACCAATAGCTTGGGATGCGTCTCCAAGGGGTGTTGGCGTGGAATCTTCTCCCAAAGGAGTAAATTTGGTGGGATTTTGGTAGCGAATTTGGAGCTGGAAGTGTCCAAACTCAACGTTTTGGATGGAAATTTTAATGTTTCTTTCTTGCTGGCGCTGCTGGGTTTTGGTGATGCTCCCCGGGGTCAGCACAAGAACACCTCAGTTCCTGAGGAATTTGGAGGAATTAGGGGATACCTGGAGGGTTATAATTTGGAAAATCTTGGGATGCAGCTCTGGGATTTCTGGGCTTCCAGCACATAGAGCCGGGTCATATCCATCCCCTTATCCACCAAATCCTTCTCCTCAGGGCTGCTCCAACACCCAGCCCCAATTCTACAAGGCCAAAGGTGCTTTGTCCTCCAAAATCTTGGTCTGAACCCAAAAGTTTATCAAAAATTAATCCCCTTTCATTGGTACCTGCAATAACTGAGCTGATTTTCCAGAAACACCAAATGCTGGCTGCCCTTTCCTTCGGCAAAGGTTTAAATTTTGATTAAAACTGGCAGAAGGCTTTTAAAAAAAGGCTACAGCAAAATTTCATTTAGGCAGACGTGTTTTATTTGATGCTGGTGGTGGAGAGCTATAAATAGCAGTGATAAGTTATATTTAACAGCAGAATTACTGATCCGAGACACAGATAAAGCCCAGCTTTGTGCTAGGCTAGACTGGCTCTGGTGAACACAGAGAATGAAATTATTACAATCCCAGTTTAGCTCTTTCCCCAGTGTTTATGGGGAATTTGAGGAATCCTTTCTGGCAGCTGCTAATTGTACTAAAACCTCAGCTTTTATCTCCCCCAGCCATGAGCTGATCGTTCCTGAACCACCCCGAGCCAGAAATGAATCAAAGCCATTGAAAGCTGCCCCAGAAGCCAAGGGCTGAGCTGCAGAAACTCTGATGGGGCTCATTCCTGCCTGATTCGGGAGCGTCTGAAGAGGTTTAATTTAAATTTAAATCTATTTGAGTCCTTTGGAATAGCCTAATGAATATTTTAAT
Organism: Edolisoma coerulescens; assembly: GCA_013397115.1. Classification (NCBI taxonomy): domain Eukaryota; kingdom Metazoa; phylum Chordata; class Aves; order Passeriformes; family Campephagidae; genus Edolisoma; species Edolisoma coerulescens. Next base: position 303,653 of record VWZW01000660.1, on the reverse strand, counting down.
GGCATTTTTGCTTTCAGGACTGTTCTAAACCCACTAGATGAGCAACAGGCCCCAGCTAGATTTCATCCTAGAGGTTCTATTATTCATCCTGCAATAGGTTTTTTGGGGGGGAAACTGAAGGATGGATGTGGAGTTGGTGCTTTGCTTGCTGTGGGATAATAATTGCTGTGTTTTCATGGTTGAATTTTGTAAACTGAATTTTTCCTGGGTGCCCCAAGGCAGAGCCACAGCCCTCAAAGCCATTCCTGAAGGAGCAGATGTCCCTCGGCAGAAGGACAACCCCAGGATTTGTTACCTGCAGAGCTGATGCTGCCCTCAGCGAGCATCAATTCTTTCATGTGATACTTTAAATTAATGAGTTAATAATTGCTGTTCATAGCTGGCTTTGGATGCTCCAGGATTGCCCAGTTTGGCTCGGCACGAGACACCCCAGCTCTTACTAGGATGTTCTGGTTAATGCTGCCCCAAATACCCCACAGAAGGACTCGCCCTCAGCACATGGAGCCTGCCTGCTCCTCAGGAATGTCTTTCCCAAAGAATTACCCAGCCTTTTTTTCAATGCTTGACATCAATTCTTCCTTTAATCCTCACCTCTGCACGGGAGTCTTGAAATGCTTCACGATTTCTTTATGACTGGCACGACTTTACGAGTTCTTTTCACAATGGGGTTTCACGCAAAGCTTGAAATCACTCTGCGCCTGCACACACAGGCAGGGAGGGGCTCCACGGATCCTGATTGGGATAAATTGATTCATCTAAACCTTCTCAAAGAGGCATTTTGACCTCCTAATCTCCCTGCAGGAGCACGAGGCTTTTGTAGCCCTTCTAATCCTGGTTCTTCGTGTCGGGATTTCTTGCCTGTCCCGTCAAACTTTTCATCTTCCTGCTGCTGTCTCAGAGCCTGGCTGCTCCTTTTCTCTTTGCTAAAGCTCCTCGGTTTGTTGTGATTGATTCACTGGGGTGATTCACAGGCACTGAGAGCAGCAGACAGATCTGTTCTGTTCCTGTTCATGGCATCTGTGGGGGTAAATCTGGAAATAATCAGGGTGTGTTATTAAATCCCGCGTGTCAGGTGAGGGTTTTCAGTCTGACGGATGATTGGAGCTGAGTCAGGAGGGTGTCCACCCTCTGTTAGCAATGCTCAGGGTCTGTTCCACCCTTCTCATCTCTAAAAGGAGATTTCTTTCACTACCCATCTATTTTCGGGATGGGGCTGGCTGCCACCTCCCTCTGTAGAGAACCATGGAGTATTTGCTGTGCCTCAGCCACCTGACAAAATCCAGAGAGGTGCTTCCTTAAACCAAAAGAGGGGAGATTTAGATTGGATTTTAGGAAGGAATTCTTCCCTGGGAGGGTGGGGAGGCCCTGGCACAGGGTGCCCAGAGAAGCTGTGGCTGCCCCTGGATCCCTGGCAGTGCCCAAGGCCAGGCTGGAGCAGCCTGGGATGGTGGGAGGTGTCTCTGCCCGTGGCAGGAGTGGCACTGAATGGGCTTTAAGGTCCCTTCCAACCCAAACATTCTGGGATTCTTGGCCCAAGCAATCCCTGTCTCTCTCTGGGGCTGCCATGGCTTCTTTCCCACACGGAATTCCCTGTTCCTACCCTCTCCATCCCGGTGCCTGCTCAGCATGGAGCTCTCAGCCTCCACACCCAGCCCTGACTAAGTCCTGACACCCAGATCTGCCTTTCAAATCTCCTGCCCGAGCAGTTCACGGTCCAGAACCACCCCAGCCCTGCTCTTGCAGCAGGGCAAGGACAGGGATCCCTCCCTGCCTACGCAGAGATTTGTTCCTTACTCCCTTAAACGTTTTCCCAAACCTCTTTATCCATTGCCCGTTCTTCTAGTCCTCCTTCCAGGAAGTTTTTCAAGTCCTCCTCCAGCCTTTATCTGAATTTTGGGACACAGTGGTCTCAGGAGGTCTGTCCTTGACCTGACTCAGTGCTCAATTCTGCAGCATTTTTCATGCAAAAACCGAAGGAATATTTAAAATTAATGTTTATGCTTTAGTAACCCTGAGAGGAAAACATGGACAGCTCCAAGATGCTGTGTGGGTAAATAAGAAGGAATTAATTCCAGATTTGGGTCTGACTTTGCAGCTTTTTCAGGGAGCGATCAATGTTTATATCAACAGAGCAAATATTAGGAAAAGATTCTTCTTCCAGAGGGTTGTGGGGCACAGGAACTGCTCCCCAGGAAATGGGCACAGCCCCAAGGCTGCCAGAGTTCCAGGAGTGTTTGGACAATGCTCCCAGGAAAGATTTTTTGGGGTATCCTGTGCAAGGCAAGGGGTTGGACTGGATGATCCTTGTGGGATTTTTTGGGATTCTAGGATTTCAAATGAAAGGATGCAGAGGAGAGAACGCGTGGCAGCGCTCAAAACCCAGGGGACAGAAGTGTCCCTGGCTGTGTCAGAGCTGCTTGAGGGAGGTTCCGCCTTGGAGATGCTCTTCCCGTGAACATTGGAAGAGGAAACGGGAGCAGCACGGAGCAGGAAAGACCGGTGGTGCCGTGGAGCCCCTGATTTGTGTGCTGGGAGTGGGGGACGGCAGTGGGAGAGAGGTGGTGGAGCTTCTCCCAAGGGCGCTCCTGCCTTCCCGAGCAGCTCTCAGCTGGCAGCCGGCGCTGATTCCATAGTAATGCTGTTATTATGAATCGGACTGTTTTGAATACTTTCTGCATGACTAATTAATGCCCCGAAATGAGTTTTAGTTGCGCTGTTAAACGTCAGCCCGTGCGGACAGACGGCCCTTCTTCCCTGTTTTATCTCGGAATTCTCAGGGAGGGGGCATCGCCCGTTATCTAAAAGCCACTTAAGCGAGCTGGGATGTGATGTCATGCTCTGGAAATACGCGGGGGTTTTCGTGCTCAGCCTGCCGAGACACAGCCGCGACTTCGGCCTGATAAAACCTCATTAACGCCCTTAAAACCCGCGAGCGGCCGAGATAACAAACCGCGCTGGAAACTGGCACCAGATGAAACTCGGCAGCCTCGCAGCCGGGGTTTTGCTTGGGTAAAGCTTTCTGCAGCCCTGTGCTGGGACCGAGCGGTGATTCAGAGCCGGGAAGACACTCCCAGCTGGAGCGGGGAGCTGGAACTCGCTCGCCGGTGACCCTCGGGAAGCAGCACCAGCCCCGCAGAGCGGAAAAGCCGCTGGGAATAAGGTAATTCCTTAGGCAGGAATGTTGGTGCTTCACTCCTGGATGGTGCTGGTGAGGTCGCTCCCGGCTCGCAGGATTCCTCTCCTTTTTGGCTGCTAATTCCCCGTGCTTTTGAATTCATCCTTTGCTTCGTCCGTAGCTGATTTTCCCTGGAACAAAGACGAGCGGGATAAACCCCCTGGTTGTTCGATCTGCGCACACCAGCCGGGAATAACGCAGCATCTCCTTTTTAATGAAGCACGAAGGAAAGCTGGAGCTCAGCACAATTCCCAGCCCGCCGGAGATCCTAATCTCGCCTTCCCGGCAGAGGAGAGCGGGCACTGCCGCTCCATGAGCCGGCCCCGGCAGGGAGGCGAGCCCAGCCCGCTCCCGCATTCCCGGCTCCCGCATTCCCGGCTCCCGCGTTCCCGGCTCCCGCATTCCCGGCTCCCGGGCTGCCCCGGCCGCCGAAGGCGCGATGGAAAACCCCTGAGCCAGCGGCTGGAAAATCCGTGCGGCAAAGGTACATCCCTGTCTCTGTTTAACCCCCCCAAATCCTTTCTTTCTACCCTTTTCCCCTATTGTTTTCCCTCTTGTTTTCCCTATTGTTTTCCCTATTGTTTTCCCTATTGTTACAGCGAAAAAAGCGATTTTTTTTTTTTTTTTTAACCCGAGAAGTCACTGGCCTTGACACGTGCTTAGCAAAACAACCCGTGCCTGTGTCGGGTTCAAGGGAAATGTCCATTTTCCCTTCCTTCAGCCCCGGCTCGGTGATTCCAGCGGGATTTGGGGACTCCTCGCTCCGTCCCAGGAGCGGAACCGGCCCCGCGTTTGCCGCGGGAGCGGCGGGATGAGCTCCGGGGGGAGCTGGAAGGGGTTTCCAGGAGCACCCCGTGCCTGAAACTCCCCCCTTCCCTTCCAAACACCCCCTTCTCCCCCCACATTCCCTGGTTTTTGGGGTCACAGCCGCAGGAGAGGGTTCTCCCGGCGTTTTTGGCGCTGGGGAGGTGCTGGAGGCGCTCCCGGGGCTGGTCCTGCCCCGCTCCCCAGCGGGGCTCTGGGGTTTGGCAGGAGGCTGAGGGTGTGATTATCATCCTTTTTAATTTTTGTTCTGAGAGCCTCTTTAGGGAAATGTGGCTCTTCACAAGTTGTTTTCCGCGTGAAAGCAAAGGGAATAATTATATTTGTTGGGAGTAAAGGAGAATCGTGGTGCTGCCGCTTCTAAAGAGCTTCCTGCTCCTCTTCCCTGTTAATTAAAAAATGCTGCTCTGTAAAAAATCATGGAATGGTTTGGGCTGGAAGGGATCTTAAAGCTCATCCCATTCCACCCCCTGCCATGGGCAGGGACACTGGTTGCTCCGAGCTCCATCCAGCCTACCTTTGGATTACATGAAATTAAAAATTAAATTAATTCCATAGATAAATGTGTTTCCAGTTGTAGCCAATGTCTGTGCTCTTTCCTGCTAAAGTCCTCTGTACGTGGAGAGAATATTAAAAATTCCTTAATAATTATTAAATTCCTTTCCTAAACACATCACTTGCCAACACAATGAGCTGGATAATTCTTTTCTATATTCGCATGATTTCTCTGATATTTTGGGAATTTTTACTTGGCAATGGACACGGGCAGGTAGGAAAACTGCCCAAATTGTGGGATTCCCTGCAGGAATATCCATTGGTTGTGACCCACATTGTCAGGGGTGTATTGGTTGATTTTTCCAGGGTCAGTGGTTAATTTTGGTTAATTTTTTAAAAATCACTTGAAGATTCATTTTCATGCCACATCAGCCACAGGACTGACGGATTGGGAACTTCCACTGGGCAGAACTGGCACAATAAATGTATTTTCTATATAAAAATAAATTATTATATTGCTTTAGAGAGGTTGTTCTGTGGGAACTGTTGTAAATCCCAGAGATCCCAGCGGGAAGCAGGTGGAAATCCCCAGTGTGGCCATTACCACACCTTTAGAACAACCTCTGCTGGATTTTCCCCTGCTTTTATTGCTGTGGAAAAGCTGTTTTGCACCGAGATGGGGGGATCTGGCTGGCTCAGAGGTGGCTGGTGGTGTCAGGAGGTCAGGCTGGCTCCGCATCCCGCTCCAGCCTCGCGCAATCCCGCGGATTTCGGAGCCCCGCGTTCGTTCTCCTGCTGTGGAAACTCAATGGTGCCGTTCCCTCTGCAGCCAGTGCTGGAGGCAGCACAGAGAAATACAAATGTGGATATTTTTGCTTGATTGTGGTCAGTGATGAGCTCGCAGGGTTCGGGATCCGGGAGGGACGAGGTGTCGGGATAAGGTTTCTCCACCAGATCCGCGTTTTCTCGGTGGCAGAGCGAGGTAAAAACAAATCCTCGGTGAGACAAATGATCCCAAAATGATTTCGCTCATTAGGACTGCTGGGATAAAATGATTCCCGACACCCACTCAAACACCGAGGACAGGGTTTAACCAGGCTTGCCCTCGGGTCTAACCCCGCTGCCTCTGTATGGCCCCAGCAGGTGCCAGCACGGAGTGAATCCAACCCTTCCCCTTCCCACTGGATTTTTTTTTAGGCCAGTGCTGGAATAAAACCATCTGAAAAGTCACCCTGGCCGTGTGACAGTGGGAGATTTGTTCCCTGTAAATCTAAAACTTGATTTATGCGTCAGCGATCCTCCGGTTTCATTATTTGGCACTCGCGTGTCTGATCTCGAGGCTGATTTCCTGCCACTCTCTGGTGTAAAAGTGAAGGATAAGTTACAATGGAGCTTGAGAATGGAATAAATTATTTGCTTTCAGCTCTGCTCATCAGCAGGGTTGGGGTTTTCCAGTGGAAACCCAAGTTGCATCCCGTGATTTGTTGATCAAGCCGGTTTCTCACGGCCTGGATGAATAAAGGGATTTAAGGAGCACTAAAAATCAATGCTGGACATCCTTCGAGATGATTTTTAGGACTTGAGGGCAGGAAGTTCTGACCCCACTCCTTTTCCTGCCCCGCTTTGCACCTCACGTCTGTCACATTGATGTGATGGAATGGGCAGAGCGACTCCTTGGGGTCAAGCGATCCAAGGGCCGAGCTTGGCCATGGAGAACTCCGGGAGAGCTGGAGGTATCTGGTGGTGCTGCTGCTGGTCTGGCTCCACAGAGCTCAGTGAGACCTATTTAGTGCAAATGAACTCATTTAGCCCCAAAACAAACTGTTATTTCAGTCCTGGGGTGGCTGACGTGGGCCCTGGGTAAAAGGTGCCGTGTCTGATTGGGATCTGCCTTTGGAAAGCAGATCTTGGCTCCGTGGGAGAAGCACAAAGCAGGTGGCAAGGTTGAATTTCTGGTGGCTCTTTGCCACTCTGGATAGGTTTTTACATCAGACAATCCCTCCTTGTGGTGGAATGGGAGAGGGAGGACAAAAATACAAACATATCCCATGATTATTCCACCTCTTTTTAAAAATTATTTTGAATTCCATGGGGTTTTTTTTCATTTGAATGACAAGACTTGTCGGAAATCCTTCTTTTTTCCTACAAAGTGAATAATTCCTCATTTTATTTTTCAGTAATAAACCCATTTTTACCCCTGGTGAGTTTTCTGTGTTCTTTGTGGCGTGGTGTGACCTACTCAGAGAGGAGCAGAGTCCTTATCCCTCCGTGGCCATATGTTCCCAGAAATAATCATCGTTTTCCGTCAGAGCCGCTATTTGGGCTCCCTCAGTCCACTTTGCTGTCCCTGGTTGAGTTTTTTATAGATCTGCTGTGGAAATTCTGAGGGGTTTCCTGTGGAGATGTGTGTCTGGAGGCAGGACTCCTTCCCCACCAACAACAAACCCTTGTTAACCCCATAAATATCTATTTTTGCCATCTGTACATCCAATAAACCCGCGGTTTATCCCTTGGCACGTGTTAAAACGGGGGAAAATTCAGTATAAACAGCCGTTTGTTCATCGCCCAGTCGTGCCTACGTGATCCCAGCTCAGCCCCTTCTCCAGTGATGCCCTGTGAATCCACAATATTCCCATTTATTGGGCTGCCAGCAGTGCCAGGGCAGGGAGTTAAGACTGGGCCTCTCTCCCAAGGGATGCTGCAGATGCACTCAGCAGGAGCTGCGCCTCCTGCCAGGCCTTGGCTTTGCTGGAATACTCAGGAAATCCTTTGTGGAAGTTGGGATGGATTTGGGATGATGACATAAAAAGCCCTCCTGCTGCTCCGTCCGTGTGTATTCCTGAGTAAGCTCTTCCAGGGGCTTCCTAATTTTATATAAATTGCTAAATATTCTATATAAACTGTTAAATATTCTCTATAAATTGCTAAATATTCTATATAATTAGCTAAATATTCTATATAAACTGTTAAATATTCTCTATAAATTGCTAAATATTCTATATAATTAGCTAAATATTCTATATAAACTGCTAAATATTCTCTATAATTAGCTAAATATTCTATCTAAACTGCTAAATATTCTCTATAAACTGCTAAATATGATGGGAAAAGATGAAAGGAATTACCTCAACTAAAATTAAACTTTTATCACATTTTCCTTTTATGGCTTTTATCTGTTTAATGGGAATTATTCCTATATTTTATCCAATTCTTGGTGCGTTCTATTTAAATTTGAGGGGTTTTTTTCATTCTCTTCCTCTACAAGTGCCTTTAATAGAATTCCATAAATTCCTGTCATGGAATTCTGCCTGCAATTACTCCCTATCAGTCAAGCCTGAGCTTTTGTATGTCTCTGCTTTCATCTCCTGAGCTGCTGTGCAGATGAATTATGACGCTCAGGCAGGTGCCTGACTCGCTGTGGGATGATCCCTGTGGATACTGGAGGGATTTGGCTGGAAAAAAATGGGAATGGGAATATTTTGGCATCAGGCAGGTTGAGGAATTCCTGGGGTTTATCCCGAGGAGGGAGTTTCCCTCATAAGGGATGTGCTGTGCTAAAAAAAAGTATAAAACCAGATTAACAGAGGAAATTATTGGGATTCAGGATTGGTTTGTAGTGCAGGGAATGAAATGACTCTGGAAAAGTGGAACTCATGGAAGGGGGGTGTTTTCCTGGCATTTTATATCCAGAAATGCTGAAGGCTGCACACTCCTAATCTTGCCTAATTTCGAGCTTATTAAAAGTGGTTTTTAAGTGCCCTGGGGCCACTTAAAAAAATCCTCAAAAATATATTTTCTCAGGAAATTTCCTGAACTGCTCTTAGTCTTTATTAATTAATTAATTAATCAAGTCACTGATTACGTTCTCCTCCCTAAATAGTTGGAAATTTTTAACTCCCATCCCCGTTCCCTTTCACTGTTAGCATTCCTTTATCCAGGCAGAGATTTCCAGCTGGAATCACCTGGCAGTGAGAGTCCAGTGTTTTCCAGCTCTGCTCCTGGAGTGCAGTCAGGGTGATTGCAGCTCATTGTCCTTCTTGTACCACCAAATTCACGCTCCCATGAGGGAAATCAGGAATTTTTGGGGTCTGGCTGCTGCAGGGAAGGGCTTGACAAGCCCAGTTCTGGAGTTTAAATCAGCTGTAGGATGGATTTTTAAAGTAAATATTGTGTGTCTGGAAGATAAGGTGAAGTTATGCCATAAATATCTGCCACAAAGTCACCTGAAAATGAGGCTGGTAGGAAGGAGAAGGAAAATCAAACCAAAATATTCTTCATTTAAACCCCTGGATTTCTCTCTGCCAGCTCCTGCAGGTTTTGATTTATTTGTTGTTTCCCATCAACAAATTTTTGAATGAACAAAGCAAATCCCAGCAGGTTACTTCTCAGATGTTATTTTTGAGGAATTGAATAGAACCTAATTTGGGCAGCTGTGCATCAGCAGTGTCCCCAAAGAGCCCTGGTGGGACAGGGAACAATGGCTCTTGTCCCCAGAAGAATGGGAGCCCTTGATGAAATGGGAGCATCTCAAGACCTCGCTCTGTGCATCTGCTCCTCAAGTCATGGGGTCTCGTGGGCTTTCCTGGCCACAATCCCAAGAGGCTGCACTTTAATTCCACATCCCAAATATTGGTTTCAGAGGTGCTGTGCACGTGCAGTTTGTTTAGAGTCGATTTGTGGATTGGTATAAATGATCTTTGTTTGAGTGTCCCCATGTAAGGCTTGTGGTAAATCTAAATATGTGAAACAAAATAAACCGTTTGAACTTTTAGATTTTTTAGCTTTTTTTTCACATATCACTGTGTTTTCATGACCAGTTTGGCCTGTTCTGTTGTGTTATTGTGTATATTTAAATATTTAATTAATTGAATTTATTTTTGCACGTTTTATTTTTGCCACATCCTCCGAGCTCTTTGTTTTTGTGCATGACCAGGCTTTCCCAACCTTCGATATTTCACCAAAGGGAATTTCTTTTCCTGGGATTCTCGTGCTCATATAACAAGATTCTAAAGCCAAACCAGTGCAGGGCTGGCTTTCATAGAAATCCCACCCGGTTTTAGGGCTCTCCTTCTTCCCAGACGTACATTTGGGGCTAAACTGCCGAGGAAGCAGATGCCAGTCTGCAGATATTAAGAGTTAATTTCTCTTGAGATGTGTTCATGCTCTTAAGGAGCTTCCAGCCCTCGGAGAGGCTCCTCTCCAGGAAGATCCAAGGGGCCGGCGAGCACGGTGCCAGCGCAGCGCGGCGCTGGAGGAGCGGGTGAGCGCGGGGTTGGGATCCGGCTTTGGGAGCCATCCATAAATATCAGATTTGGACCCTCGGGATTCTGGCTGGGATTTTGTGGAGGTTTTTTCCAAGGAGGTTATTTGGTGGAGAAGAGTTTTTTGGGGTATCCACGGAGGTGGAAACGAGGAGTGGTTTGTGGGGCGTGAAAACGTCGTGGATTCCTCACATCCCAAGGAAAAGTTAAGTGGCCTTGTCGTCCTCATTTTACCTCCTGTCTCTGCTGGATGATGAGGGTGTGTCCATCCATGGATAAATATCCAAAAAATACATCTAAAATATCTATTTCATATATCTAAAATCTCTATTTTATGTAACTCCATAAAATATGTACACAAACACAGAGATCTCTGTATTTGTCAGTTGCTCTTCAAGGATTGAGAAGGTTTTGAAGTTGTTTTATCAGCTGCAGTTTAAGTATGGAAGTTTCACTGCTATTAAATTGTTTTCAGCTTTTATCTACCAAGCCATGCACTATTCAAATATTTAATAGAGTACAAAGCATTTCTGGGGGAGTTTACAATGGTTTAAAAATTAATATCATGATTTTCTTACTTTTTCCCAGATAATAGAGATTTTAAACAGCTTCTACCTTGGGTTTAGATCTGATATTCAAGTGGGAAAAGGGAAAAAGGTTTTTTCATTGTTTTTTGTCCTCAGGAGTGGTTTTTTGTGGAATTGTTTTATGGAGCAAATTTTAATTGAGGCAACCAAGAGTGTTGTTAAATGAATGAATATTTACCTGCTTAGAGTTTTAGACACACTAAAATCTTTTATCTGGAAATTACATTTGGTGTTGTTTGAGTTGGTGTTCAGACAACAAGGCCTTGGCTTTCTGGAACTGGCAAAATAAAAATCTTGAGCATGATCCAGTTTAACAAAAAATTTCCCAGGAACATTCCTGGCTTGAAGGACACCATGAGCCCCATGTCTGAGGAAGCTGCTTTTTACAGCTTTGGGTCTTATCCTGGATTGTAATTTGATTTTTCCCCATGATTGGGACACCTAAAAGTTTTATTTATCTCTTTTTTGTTGGATTTTGGGATCTTTTGGGGTTGGGTTTTTTGGTGTCCAGGTACTGATGCAAGTGCAGGGTTTCCTTGGCTGAGGCAGCTGGACGGTGTTCCCACCATGGAACGTTCATTAACTTCCCAACCTTCATGTCCAGTTTGGCCAAATGCCCTGATGGATCCAAGTGGGAAGTTGTCTAACTTGGCAAAATCCTCCTTTCCCTGGGAAATCCTACTGAAAATGGGATCTGAAGGATGAAAAAGGAAAAAAATAAGCAACACCACAGGCTGGATCCAGTTGCTTTTTTTCCTGTCTCCAGTAAAAGGGGACTGGGGGAACCACAGGGTGGGATTTTAGGTGGGAAACCTCCGTGGATGGAGCCGGATGTTGTTTCTCCCCTCACCTTGAAAGTCTGCTGGCAGTAAAACTTTTTAGCACTTCTAATAATTGAAAAGTCCTGATTTCCTCGCTGGAATTAAATGCCTTTTAATGGATTAGTTTGACTCACATCCACTAAGAGCTTGATCATCTGCCAGCCTCGTGAGTTGGGCCAAAGCTTTGTAAATTAATGAGCTCAAGGTGATTAGGACAGGTTGGGTGCTTTGGACCATGCACCAAATTGTCCCCACGCGAGGTGTGGAGCTCTGGGCGTCTGTCGCTTTTGTTTCCCATTTTCATTTGAATTCCTTGGCTGGGAGGGGGGTCTTGGGAGGGGGGGTTTTCCTGGCTTGGCTGCCAAAATCATGAAGGGAACTGTGTGGTGCCACATGAAAATTGAGTTGAGGTTCCAGAAGTAGGAGCAGCACTAAAACCATACTTGTTGCTCTGATAATTCCAATTCCAGTCTCAATCCAAGGTTAGTTGTCCTTGTATCCAGGATTCATCCACAGGATGTTTTATGGGATCATGGAACACCTGAAACCTCTGTGGGAAGGGGTTTTTAAGTCTTGCAGCAATGTTTTTGTGTGGCTTTCGTGAATGGAGAAATGTCTTGGGACAAATATGTTGGTACATCTTCATATAAACTGTGGGATTTTCCCAGAGTTTTGTGGACACTGGAACATCTTCCCAATGGATTCTTGGCTTGGGGTCAAGAAGAGAAACAGAGCTTTTATTACCCAACAGGGCAAGCTGTGGGGATGTCTTTAGCACACACTTTATCTGTAGATTCCTTTTAAAAAATGTGGTAACTTTCAGTAAAATGTGGCTTTCCTTGGAGGCAGGGAAGACTCTGGAATTTCATAAACTCAGGTGACAGAGGAATGAAAAGTGTGCACTGCACACCCAAATTCCCGCTGGCATTTGTGGTCCCAAGGACAGTTTGATGGATTTGAGAGTGGAGGCCTCATTCCCAAGGCTGATCCCACACCTGCCTGAGAGTTTGCATCCTGAATCTTCAGGAAGTGAGAGCAATTCCAAATCATTGAGTTTAGTTTTGTCCTGTTTGGTTTGAAATTCCTGATAATTGTGTTCATTGATCCCAGTGTTTATCTTCAGTTTTTCTCTCTGATCAACACCCATGGAGGAGGGTTGGAATTAGACAATCCCTTCCAACCCAAACCATTTCATAATTCATATTATAATTGCTTTTCCAAGGAATTTTTCCCTCACAGTCCTCTTATTCCCACATTTGTCTGAGCACGGTTTATGCTGTTGGGCATCAGAGAGGGAGGATTATTTTCAAGGTGATCTGTCCTGAAAAGATTCCATGTGCTTCCAGCAGCTGTCAGCAGGGTCTGGCAGAGCTGGGCCGGCGCCCTTGGATCTGTCTGAGCTCTGTCCGTTGGATTTTTCACATTTTAAAATGTTTTGGGTAAGAATTTAGTATCTGCTTGTTCTTTTCAAATCCCAGACTCCAGCAGCTCACCTGGCTGGATAATACAGAGCTGCCTGGATTTGTATTGGGGCTCTGAGGTGTAAAATTAAGCACTGAGGTTGCTGAAAGAAAACGTCACCATCACCAGGTCTTTGGCTGCTGGTGGTGAGAGAGAAATCTCCCGAGTCCAGCCCTTCATGGGTGGAACCTCCCGTGGCCAGTTCTGAGGATAATGGGCTGAGAATCTGGATTCTCACTCCAGTGGGAACTCTGGCCCGCTCAGGTGAGACCCCACCTGCAGAGCTGCCTCCAGCTCTGGGTCCAACAGCAGAAGCTGCTGGAGCAGGTCCAGAGGAGGCCATGGAGGTGATCCCAGGGCTGGAGCCCCTCTGGTGCCAGGTTGGGAGAGCTGGGGGTGCTCACCTGGAGAAGGAAGGGCTCCAGGGAGACCTCAGAGCCCCTTCCAGGGCCTAAAGGGGCTCCAGGAGAACTGGAGATGGAATTCGGGCAAGGGCTGGAGGGACAGGACACAGGGAATGGCTTCCCACTGCCTGAGGGCAGGGAGAAATGGGATATTGGGAAGGAATTCCTGGCTGGGAGGGTGGTGAGGGGCTGGGATGGAATTCCCAGAGAAGCTGTGGCTGCCCCTGGATCCCTGGAAGTGTCCAAGGCCAGGTTTGACAGGGCTTGGAGCAACCTGGGATAGTGGGAGGTGTCCCTGCTCTGGCAGAGGTGGATCAAGATGGGATTTAAGGTCCCTTCCCACCCAAACCATCCCATGGTAACAGAGTCCATGGTGTCCATGGTGTCCCCAGCTGTGGTTGGAGGCTGCATCTCCCACCCCATTCCATGTGCTCCATGTTTGGGAAACAAGCCCCTCGTTGGGAATGTCTGTGCTGGGAGATCTGAGCTGGAGCTTCTGCCAGAATCTCTCTGTGTCTCTGCCCTGATTTAAACAGAGACACATCCCAAAAAAAGCCCACGCTGGATTTCTGCTCCGTGTGATAAGATGGGAGCTGTGCCTGGAGCTGGACATCGAGATTCCTATTAATCCTCAGGGTAGCACTGGAAAAATAAATGCTCTTTTGTTCCCAGTTTTGCACAGGAAGCTAATTTTGGCTTCTTTTAATATTGCAGCTTGAGCTGGCAGGGAGTCAGAACTTCAGCTCCATGACCTCATATCTCTGGCACAGGGCTTGGAGCTCCCTAAACCAGCCCCTGATAATAAATCAAAAATGTGAAATATCTGCAAGTCTGTCATAACAGGAGAAGCTTGTACAGCACTTTTTTTATTTCTTCTCTTCCGCTTCGAGAAGAAAAAGGAATTTTTCTGAACTGTGATCAGGATTCCAGAGGATGAGCCAGCCCAGGGGGGGAAGTTCTGGGTTTTGCTCTGTCCCCTCTGTGCCTGTTGGGGCTGAAGATCCACCTGATCTCCCAGTGGTGCCTCCACCTGGGCTGGGATCTGCTGCTTTATCAGGGAATTGCAGCCATGAGGGGTGAATGTGCTGCCAGTTACATGAAAAAAACCCATAAATCTAAGAAGGGATCTTAAAGCCCATCCAGTGCCACCCCCTGCCATGGCCAGGGACACCTTCCACTATCCCAGGTTGCTCCAACCTGGTCTTGGAATTTTATTTTATTTTTGTTTTATTATTTTACTTTTGTTTTTTAAAATTATTATTTCCTGAAAAACTCTAAACCAAAGCCTTAAACCATTGATTATTTTCTATTCTGAGGCAAACAATTTTCATGGCCAGGCTGGGCAAAATTTTACAATTTCAAGTCTGCAGGTGTGGAAAAAACAAATTCCCCGTGGAGGGATGAGAGCTTTCCTGCTTATCTGTTAATTCTGTTGCATGGGGAGAAGGTCCTGGATTATAAATACAAAACCAAACTGCTCAAACTTCTATTTGTTATTTTTTATTTATTAATTTCTCTTACATTTTTACCTGGAGCAATGCTTTTTGTCAGGTGATTCTGGTAAACAAAGAAAGAGCAAACACCTGAGTAGAGGTGGGAAACTATTCCCTAATTAATTCCTGGTGCTTCTCCCACTGCTGGGTGACTTTTTAAGGAGCTCAGGGAGATTCCTATTCCCTGGTTTGATGCTGCTCACCTTATCCCACTGCTCTGGAGCTCGTTGGTTCCCTGTCCTCTACAGAAAGGTACATTTTTCAATCACTTTTGGATTTGTGAAGTGTTTTTATGGAGAAGATGAGGGAGCTGGATGGCAAAGGGATGATTTGCTGGTGGCACCAGGAACTGGGACTGCTCTGGTTGGCCTCCAGTGCTTGGGAGCCCAAATTAATTTCATTGGGATTTCGGAATTGTGGTGATCAGAGCTGTGGTCTCAACTATGAGTTTGTGTGTAGAGCTACACTGGGTGTAGGAGGGGCCAGTTTTGGGTGGATTCCAGGCTTTTTGCAGGATCAGGGTCCTGTGGGAGCTGGTCCCACTCAGCTTTGCAGGAGGAATGTCCTGTCCCCACTCAGGGTTTCAGCATCCCTATGGAGCTGGGATCTGAGGTCAGAGGGAGCTTTCCTGCTGGTTTAAAGGAAAGCAGAGCAGGGGAAGCGTCTGCTCCTGGGAATTTCTGGTTTCCACCTGGTTTTGGAGTCATTTATGTTGAAATATATCAGCAAACCTTCCTGACTTCCACTGGGCACCCTGTGCCAGGGCCTCACCACCCTCACAGGGGAGGATCTATTCCCAATATCTCGTTTATTCCCAATATCCCATCCATCCCTGCCCTCTCTCAGTTTAAAGGCAAAAGCTGTGGCTGCCCCTGGATCCCTGGAAGTGTCCAAGGCCAGGCTGGATGGGATTTGGAGCAGCCTGGGATAGTGGAAGGTGTCCCTGCCCATGGCAGGGGGTGGAATGGGATGAGCTTTAAGGTCTTTCCAACCCAAACCATTCAGTGATTCCCTGATTTTATATTATTTTATGAATTATAATATTAAAATACAGGATAATTATAATAATGTATGATTAGATATAATAATAAATTATAATATTTTCATAGATAATCATGCAACCAGCACTGACACACTGGCACTGCCAGCTCCAGGCTTTCATTTCCAAGTATGACCAGAGCTGCCCTCACTCCTGAGCTGGCTGGAAGTGCTCAGGGCTTGCAGAAAGAAGGAAAAAAAAGAAAATTTCTTTTTTAAAAATATCTTTCTTCCCTTATTAGTTTGAGGTATTTACATAATTAGAAAGCATGGAAATTAAATCTGTGTTTCAGTGCCAAAACTCTGTCTGTTGGTGAGCCTGGCCATTGATATTGTCAAGTAATCTATATTTTATCTATAATATCCTTGGAAAGGCCATCATTCCCTAAAGGAGCTTTGACCTGATTGATTTTTTTCATGAGGCCTCAATGACACATAAAAAAAAATTAATTAAAATAGTGGCATGGAAAATAATTTGGAATTCCTTTTATCACACCTGTTCCCATGCATCCTTTGGACCAGTGGGATTTTTGGATTTCCAGCCCATTTTCTACTTAGTCTGTTGGCTTTAAGGAGTAAATTTCCATCATACTTTAATCTAGGATGATTTCAGTAAATTTTTTTTCTTTTCTATAAATTTCTGGGCTGGCCTGATTGTGCTCTCAGCTCAATTTTGCACAGGCTGTGCTGATCCAGGGGCAATCCTTTGGTATTCCCAAGGATCCTTCACCCTTTTGGAGGTGGTTTCTCAATTACCGGGGAGCTAAAAAATCAATATAATAAAACATAATGGTGTCAGCCTAGTGCTTGAGTTGGAAAGCAAACTACAAACCTTTAGTTGAAATATTTTAAATTTGAATGGGTTTATTGTGTCTTAAATATTCCTTTGTGTTTTTTGTGGTAAAATATTGAAGTGCTGTGGAATGACTTTCCCAGAAGCCTCATTCTTCCCAAGGAAAGGCAGGAAGAGGTGCCCTCATAGGGTCATTATTTATAATGGTGTTTACTCACTGTCAGCACAGAAATAATTGGCAGGAGAGGTCAATTTGAGAGAAATTAGCAGCTGAAAATTGGTGTATTTTCAACATTTCCCTGGTCAGACACAAATTTGTCAACAAATTTGGGGTAGGACCGAGCACGGAGATGGGATCTAATGAAAACCAGTAAATCACAGGGAAAACGTCAGCGGTGACACAAGGAAAGTTATGGATTGTGGCCTGCGGAATTCCGGGTGATTCATCAGGGAAAACAAAGTGATGGTGAAATCGGGGGCATGTTTTGGGAAGCTTTTGTGCTTTTAGCGTGTTCTGGAGGTGAGCGTTTGAGGCAGATGAGTTGGAGCATGATTTTGAGGGATTCTTCATCCGAGATAACATCTCTGGGCTGGCAGGCTCCTGAATTACGGGTGGTATTCCAAAAAAACCTTGGGAAAGTGGGCTTTGCAATGCCAAGGGGATGAGGCAGTCGGATCTAGTAGGAGGCAGGGCAGATGAAGAGCGGTTTAACATTTAATTAACACCAAGGAGGGGTTAGGTTTTAATTGGTGCGCCTCAAAAAGCTTCTGTGTTTTCCCCATTTGGTTACAGGGTGAGGTGAAAAGAGATGTGGTGCTAAAGGGCCAAAAGGGGCTCCAGGAGAGCTGGAGAGGGAATTCGGGCAAGGGCTGGAGGGACAGGACACAGGGAATGGCTTCCCACTGCCTGAGGGCAGGGATGGATGGGATATTGGGAAGGAATTCCTGGCTGAGAGGGTGATGAGGGGCTGGGATGGAATTCCCAGAGGAGCTGTGGCTGCCCCTGGATCCCTGGGAGTGTCCAAGGCCAGGTTGGACATTGGGGCTTGGAGCAGCCTGGGGTAGTGGGAGGTGTCCCTGGCCATGGCAGGGGTGGGATGGGATGGGCTTTAGGTCCCTTCCAACCCAAACCAGTCTGGGATTCCATAAAAATTGGTCAAAGCACATGGGTTTCTCTCCATCCCGGACATCCCATTCCCTTCCCACCTCAGCTCCTGTTCCCTTTCCCTGCTGATCTCAGGCAATGTCCAGCCCTTTGTCCTGGCTCCTGAGGGTGGTTATTGTGCTTCACTCCCCTGACTTTTTTTATTTTTCCATTTTATTTTAATTTTTTATTATTTGTTTAATTTTAAAATTATTTTTATTATTTTATTAATTTTATTTTTATTATTTATTGATTTTAATTTTTTATTTTTTTATTAGTTCTGTTTTCATTATTTATTATTATTTTAAAATTTTTTAATTCTTCTTTTTTATTTTTTTACTATTATTTTTATTTTTACGGTACCCAAACCAGGGTTTCCCTGTTCTGATGGACACCTTGTGATGGCCCCGTTACCCTCAGGATTTATCTCATTCCTCAATGATTTTCCCACCCCTTTTCATCTGAGCCCATTTTTAGGAAGCTTTATTCATGCCAGCATTATTTCTGCCACGAGACAGAAATATTCTGCTTATTGTGAATAAAACATTGTTATTTTGGAAAAATTTCTGCTATCCAGGCACTGTAGTTTCAGGAAAATTCACTTTTTACATCCTTGGGCACTGGTGTTATTTGCAGTTAACACAGCATAATAATCCATGAGCTCCAGGGAATTATTTCTGGTGGGTTGAAGTAAAAATTGGATGAAAAAAAAATAAACAACCACAAAAAACCCCCCAAAATAACAGAAAAAACAACAACATAAAAATCCTTTTCTGATTAAAAATTATACATGGCCTAAAAATTATAAGGGTTTTTTTTGGGGGTGAAACCCATGAGGATGAGAGCCTGGTTTTCTGCTGGCAGCACTGTTCAGTAGCTTGATTTATTTTATTTATTAAATGAATATTTATTAAATTATCTATTTACTCTTACTAAAAAATAAATTTATGCCTCAGCTTTCTGAGCTGCTGGCAGACAATTATGGAGCATGGGAATGTTTTCCTGTTTAACTGTGGAATATAATAGGATTTTTCATTGGAATAATGTGCTGTGCCCATACTTCTGTGATAAATACACATTAAAATTGATTGGCAGTGTTTATCTATGAGTGAAATGCAGGGAGGGTAAAGAACTTGTGTAAAAATTGAATGAAAAATTAAATATATGAGGAAATGGGTACTGGGGGAATGAAATTATTTATTCCTGGAGTTTTCTCTGCAGTTAATTCACGTTACAAACAGCTTCCTCCAAACTGAACCTGGATCAGCAAAATTGTTCATTTTAACTTCAGAAAAATGGATTAAAATTAATTCAGTTACTCAGAGCATTTTGTCCATCAGTAAATTGTAATGATATTTAAAAAATAGGAGTGACTTTCTGCACAAGCCAAGGGTAGAGAATTTTCTGTAGGAAGGCACCTAAACTGCTCAGCTTCCCAGGACATTTATGGGATAAAAACCAGGGAGGAATCCAAAATTTCCACCTCAGGAATAGCCACTGAGACCCCTCTTTGTGGTGTTGGAAGTTTGAAACCATCCTGGGAACGGTGGCTAAAATGGGGATGGTGTTTTACAGCTTCCCATCGTGCTGGGGACAAATTTTCTGTTATTTAGCCTTTTTTTCATCAACAAGATGAAAAAATAAAGGAATTAAATGGCCTTTCCTGAGAGGACAAGTGGCAATTAATTGGCCATTAAATTCAAATAACACTGGAAATTCTTATGGAGCAGAGGGTTTGTTTTGGGTTCTGCTGGGTTTTGTTTTCCCAGAAAAACTAATGAAGATCTTCATGAGTTAAGGATTTGTTTCCTCCGTGGATTAACCAGACAGCTGAAAGAACGTTAATTGGTCATTTTTCATTTGGGTTTATTTCATATTATTTAATGATATGCAGCTTTTCTCATTTATACAGAATGAAATACACATTAAAACTGGAGTGGGATAACTTTGAGTAAAGCTTTTGGAGGAAAATATTTGAATTTTGGTGCCACAGGGTAAAAAATATGAAATCAGCTGAATTTTTCTCTTTAAATATAACTATTGATGGCAATTTCTGCAAAAAGGTTTACGAAAAAATCTGTTACAGTCCTTATGGAGCAACGGGTGGCAGCAGAAATAACAAAATAGAACAAGAAAATCTTATTTATTTTGATGTAGAAATCTGACTTGGATAAATCTGGACTCACACAAACATGAGCTACTTTATCAAGAGAAAAATGAGAACGAGGTACTTATCTAAAGGATCCTTGTACGAGGCTCGGGTCGTTGGTCATTACATTTTATGGAGATGTTGGAATTGTACAGCTGGGAATAGCCAAGCCATTCCCAATTATTCCCCTGGTGCTGACAGTGGTGTGGCATCTTCTCCAGCCTGGTTTGAGATGAGGAGACGAGGAAAGCAGATGTGTTGTCCTCCTGCGTGCCCTGGATTTTTGATGCCTCATGCCAACGGGAATTCGCGTGCGGGTTGGGAAGTAAAAATTGAGATGAACTCTGGGTGAAGTGTCAGAGGATGGGAGCCCTTCCATGGGCTCATCGCTGCGTGTCCGGGGCTGGAAAAGTGACACATGGTGTTCATTAACTGCTACATGCATGTGTTAAATTATTTGGGGAAAAACCACGGCATTACAGCGGGAATTGGGAAAACCAGGGGGTTCATTAATATCTTGTAATTGAGGAGAGGCAAGGAATAATAACGGCTCAATCAGTGATGAGGCAAAACACTCCTCAGAGGGGGGAAAAGCTGGAATTTTGGCTGAGTTCATAACAACAAAACCTCGTTTGCGCGAGGTGACGTCGGCGGGGCCGAGCCGCGGCGTCGCACAGAGCTCGTTCCGGGCGGCCGCCGCGGGGTCGGGCCTCGGTGCCTAATCTAGCATGGCAAATGTGCGAGGTGATGTCCCAGAGGAACTGTCACAAATCCCGCTGGAGAGGCATCAGGAGAGCCGGGACACAATGGTGCAGATTGATGTCTGGCTTTATTAAAGCACAGTTTGGCGCGGGAGGGACAAACTCCCTCTTTCATGTCCCCGTCAGCCTCTAATCAACGAGTTTCTTATCAATACTTTCGGCGCAAAAATACCCAATGCAGAATTGCAGGGAAATGGGGGGGAAAAAAATCCTTTAGAGGTGCCGTTTTCACCAATTAGATTTTGAGATGTCGCTAAGCTGGGTTTTTATTTGGCCTGAGCACGCTTGGTTAATTGGGTAGAGCTCATTTTTGTAATCAGGAGGGTTTGGAGCTTTGGTGCTCTGCTTTGGTCTCCCCCCAGTTATTCCCTGTAACAGTCTCCTTTCACAGCCAGAGCCAGATCCTGCCCGTTGGGAAACGATGGGATTGTTTGGAGACCTATTTTCCACACCATCCCAATGACCGTCCCTTGTAATTTTTTACTACTTAGAATATTTGTTGCTGTAGCACAAATATACTGCTCCAGGTGTTTACCCAGGATGACCTTGGGCTTGGTGGCTGTTCCTTTGATCCTTTAAAAATACTGAGGATCCTCCTCTTCCTAAAGTTGTCCCAATTTCCTTGACATAACAAGAATTTAACCTTAAAAATTCATCCCATTCTGTTAAAAATGCTCTTTCTATGTACCTGCAAATCTGGAACGTGAATTAGGAAAGTATTTTCTTGATGGGTTTCGTGTCTTGGTTGCAGCTTAGATAATTTTCCAGCTCTTCTCATAAACATGGAGTATGTTCTCCTGGTTTTTTTTAATTTCCCTTGTTTCTTTGGCATCGTTTTGGCAGCATTTTATTTGGTCACACTGCACAATTCTTTCCCCTTTTTCCCAGTAACTGGGATGCTCTTGCTTGGCTTAAATCTAAGTAGGAAAGGTGGTCCAGGAGCTTCCACACGGAGCCTCGCACACGGAGCTTCACCAAAATTGAATTTCATGCATAGGCTCCATTCCCTGGGACTTCATTTTGCTTGTCCCCAGGAAAAATTCACCACCCTGCCCTCTGCCAGTGCTGTCACCAACCCTGGACCAGCAGTCACAGTCTCCCTGTCCTGAAATTCCTTCCCTGGGTGTTCTCCTTCCTCCTTTTGCCACGAGACTTTCCAGAGGAGGAGGAAGGCAAGTGTAATCCACAGCATCCCTGCCTTGGGAAGAGGAGCCCTTTCAGTTGTCCCAGTGAACTTAAATATTTATTTCGGGAATAATTTAATCCCCTTCCCCTTGGCCACTGGAACTCAGTGACTGG
>VWZW01000660.1:270260-281936 GCA_013397115.1 Edolisoma coerulescens | reverse complement strand
CTGGGGGGGGGGGTTTGTGTCTTATTAGCAGGAAAATCCCAGAATTTCTGTGCTCACGCCTGGTTTCCTTATCCTCTGTCTGTGTGGAGCCGGGCTGTCTGGGGGCTCTCCATGCATTGAGGTCAGCCCGTGTGCTGAGGGGCTTCCAGAATTCCCAAACTGAGCTAAATCCTGATTTTCCTCATCCTCCTGGGCTCGCTGCCCTTGCTGCCTCTATTGCAGGCCATGCAGAACCCCAGGAACAGGTCTTGAAATGATTTATTGGATCATCCATGCCCATTTTCCTGCTGACTCAGAGGTGTTCATGGTCATGGGTTTGAATATTCCATGTAATTTAAAGGAAAAAAGAAGTGGTGTCCCTGCACCACATTCATGGAGTAAAACGGGAATGAATTATGTCTAACTTGGAATATTTCACCTGCTCACCTTGACAATTAATTTGAAGAAATTATATTTTTTTATGTCATGGCCTGGATGAATTTTAAGTTCCCTTTTTTCCCCTGTCCTTAAGGCCAAATATTAAATGCCTCAGATATTCCAGTAAAATGTATTTATTCCATCTGTTTCTCTGAAGCCAAACTATCCTGAGGATGAATAGAAGTGGCATTTTACCCCAGATCATTAAAAGATGAGGGACCTAAGAAAAGTTTTGCTGGTGGGACTGAAAAATATGAGTGATTCAGGTCGAAAATAATCTTGCTGCCAGTAAAATAATCTTGGAATCACATCCTGTTACAGCTTAAATTGCATCCGAGGGAAGACGGCGTGAGAGGGAACATATTGTCCCCCCCTTCACTTCCCCAGGTCCGGGGCTTTTAGCTCAATGAACTCCAGGCTTTGTAATTAGCAGCAAGGCGATTAGATGGGCCACGTTCCTGGGAGTAATTAGTGCACTAATTGTGTTTGATTGTTTAATTACTCTTGCTTACTGTAATTGAGGAGAGGCAGCAAACCCCTCTGCAAGAGCTCCAAGGGGTGCCTTGGATACAAGAGCTTTGCCACATCCCGTTTTATGGGGAGGGGGACACACATTTAACCATTCCTGGGGTAAAACTGCCAAGAAAATCCCCCAAATGGCACATGGAAAAAAGCTGGATTTGGAGGCAATTCCTAAGAATTCCAGGTTTTTTTCATAACCTTTTGACGTGTATGGTGGGAACCAAAAGAAATAAATGGAATAGACACGAAAAGGTTGAGCAGGATAAAGGAGAAGGGGGGAAAAGGCAATTAGAGCTGGAGAAGTTGCAAATCATCCCTGGGATTGTTGTCTGGGATCTGGCACAGCTGCCAGATGGAAAATGTTCCATTGCCATTCCGATTTGTCATTGGACAGTGACGACACAGGCAGAGAGCCAGGTTTGGATTTGGAAGCCGGAGGGAGATGAAAACTAATCCAAATATTGTAAATTTAGTCATGGAAAGTCCAACCTGTAGCTTTGTGTCAGCTGGAAGAAAGGCAGGAGGAAAACCTGCGGAGCTATTTAGGAAAGTCGCGTTGGGAAGGTGCATGAGGAGGAATTCCTGGAGGGAAGACTGCCTACAAGAACAGCTCTTCCAGCCTCATCAGGCTGCTCGGAGTTCCCATGGCTTCATTTCCCACCGAGGAATAATCATCCTAAGGCAGTGGAAGGATGGCCCGGCTGACCCTGCACAGCGGAATTCGCAGCAGCGGGCGGCTGGTGCTGAGGCCTCGGCGGTTCCTCACAGATGGCGCTGCCTGGCCGTGCTGCAATCGCTGCCTTAGGGCTCAGAAAGTCTCCTGCCTGCTGAGAGGGAACTTTTCCTGGCTTTTGCTGGCTTATTTTGCTCAAGGAAGAGTTGATTTTGGGAGCTCCGAGATGGAGGCCCTTCCAAGGGGAAGGATAAGAGGAAATGTCAGGATGAAATTAGTAGGAACCTTGTAGGAACTTAGAGGTGTAGACCAGGCAGTGAGGAGGAGATGTAGGAGGAAGGTTGAGATGAGGTGTCAGCAGAATCATCAACCTCTTGTGAGATCAGGCAATTCCTACTGTGTTAGAAATCCAGGGAAATGCTCTGTCTCCCATGGGAGTAAGGTGGGAGGCACAGAACACCACAACCTGTGCCATACTTGCATGTGGAGAACCACAGAAATACCTGTGGATCAGGAATTCCTTCCTGCCTGGCTTTGGGCAAGTGTTTGTATGGGAGGATTTGGTGTCCGACTCCTATTTTTTCCCCCTTTTTTTCCTCCTGGAATGGTGTTTTTACAGCAAACTCGCAGCTGGCGGTGGCCCAGCTCGTGGGTTTGGTCATGGTCAGCTAGCTGAGCTCCAGAGGGACAGGAGGGACAAAGCCATCCTTAAAAACAACTGTCCCCTCCATCAACACTTCTCCCCTAAAACCAGAGCTCCGATATCCGGCCTCCGCTCCAGCGCTTCCCGGGAGGACGGGGACCTTCCATTGTCCCCAGCGCTGGTGACAACGAGGACGAGATGTCACCTCCCTAATGAGACCTGACAAATGGGCAACTGGGCTGCTGCTCGGGGCCTCCAATGGCTCATTTCCATTGCGCCGTGGCGGGGCAAAGGGCAGGCCGGAGCAATCCCGCTGCGGAGCGGCAATGGGAACGCCTTCCCGCCTCCGAGGTGCTGCTGGAGCCGGGAAGATTGAGTTAACCGGGATTTCTGTGTCAGCGCCCAGGACCTTTCCCAAACAGACTGCACGATCTAAATGCCGTGTGACTCTGTCCCGCCACCAGCAGCGGATTCCGAGCAGGCCACGCCAGCTTCCATTAGGTTGGGATGAGCACTCGGCTCCGGGAGAGGAGCCGAGGGAATTCTGAGGGAAAAAATATCTGCCCGTGGGCTGGATTTGCTCTGCCAGCAGAGGTTTAGCCCTGTAGGAGCCGATACACCACCAATAACTCCTGGAAATATAATTAGGTACAAAGTGTGGAGGTTTTGGCTGAAAGTCGTGGACTAAAAGGGGCTTGTGAGGGGAAGAAAAACCCTTTACACCCTTGGTGAAGCTTCTTAGGGCCTACAGGATTCCTGAAGGGCATCCATCATTGTAGAGAAATGTAATTTTATAGGATTTTGGGAATCAAACCAAATTTTTTATGTAATGTCTGCAGGTTTAAGACAGTGCATCCGTATCTATATATCTATTTTTATATCTCCTTCCTAATATTTAATTTTTATGTGTGAGTGTAAAACCAGAGAAAATTAGTGTCCTAAACACTGAATTAATATATAATCAATTGAATATTTAATATATAATTATCAGATATTAATTGAATTCTAAAGTATTTAATATTACTTTTATTCAAAGTATTTTTTGCCACTCCTCTCTCCGTGAAATATCATCGTTGCCTTAAACATCACCCAATATTTGCCCCCCGTGAAAGACAGAACTATGTGTACCCCTGTGTTCCTACTCAAAATAATTATGGAATATTAAATAT
The DNA here is from genome assembly GCA_013397115.1 of Edolisoma coerulescens. NCBI lineage: Eukaryota > Metazoa > Chordata > Aves > Passeriformes > Campephagidae > Edolisoma > Edolisoma coerulescens. The sequence continues at coordinate 278,512 of VWZW01000660.1, read as the reverse complement.
TTGTGTTTATGGCACTGGGTATTTCTGTGTTTGCAAAAATTCTGGTTTTACCTTACCTGTGTGTATGGAATGAGCAGGTGGAATGTGCTCAGGGTGACAAACGGTGACAGTGATGGTGGCAGGTGTTTGCTCAAGAAGATACTGAAATTCTTATGATACTGAAATTCTTATGAATCTTTTTCATCTTCTCGGCTGGGCATATTTTAAGATGACAGAGGAATTCAATATTAGCAAGAATCCTCTTGCAACTTCATTAGTCAACTTAGAAATATAAAGGAAAGGAACAGTTGCAGCAACTTAAAGAGATGAATCAATGAAAGACCCTATAATAAATGACTGTTATATCCACCCAAAATATAGCATAAGGTCACTGATAAGGAATCTCATGGAACTTAAGACATTATTTATTTGCCATGTGTTTGATACACTGTACTTTACATTTAATCCCTAAATTCCACAGTTTAAAATATTGGATAATTTTCTAACCCAGAGGATTTAAAAATTTTAATTCTTTGCCCGTAATTAAGCCTTTTTCAAACAGAAAATGGAAGTGGGGGAGTGAATTCTCTCTGTTCATTCACGGCTTCTTGCAACTCATTAGAAGTTGGCAATTAAGGTCTTTGCAATTACAAGAGGAAGGATGTGAATATTTTTAGGGAGCAGCTGGAGGATTTCAGCCACTTTTCCTAATCTGATGCCTGAGTGCTGCCACACAGGATTTGGAGAGGGGCTGGATGAGCAGTCGGCCCAACAAAAGGGGCACTGGGAAAACCAACGTCCTCAACTGGAAGGCTTTGATCAGTTCTGCAAAAACAAAAGCTTTTTGTGCTTCTGATGAGCAAACCCAACAAATTCTTGTCTCTTCGGGAGGAATTCCTGCCATTATTTCAACCTTGCTGTGTTTTAACTTAAAATATCGCTATTATGGTTGGATTTGATGATATTAGAGGTCTTTTCCAACCTTAATGATTCCATGATCATTTGTCCTTTATGTTAATAATTTGTTAATTACAGGCTGCTGATGAGAGTTGGAGTTGAGCTGTGACGAGCTCCTCTTTTTGGGATGTGAATCCTCATTTTTTGGTCCTCTAGCTCAGGATTGAATCCTCATTTTTTGCTCCTGGTGGTCTCACTGCAAACTGCTGATGACTTGAAATGAAGAGTGGGGTTTGTAAAACCTGCTCTGGTGTTGTTTGGGATAGAAAAATATTCCCAAATTCACCCTCCAGATCCCACATGGACCCATTTCTTTCATCTTCCACGTGGTTGGGAGAGGTTTGTTTTACTTCCTGTCTGCTTCTAATCAGGATTTTATTCTCCCCTGGCTGAGAGGGATCTATGGAGTAAATCCAATGGAAATTGGCATTTCCCTCTTCACGAGGTTAAACCACCAACGTTTAAAGCACCGGGCTGTGCTTTATCTTTTTTCCCTCGTTGTTTTTATGGATTTCACTGTGTTTTAATAAAAAAGCTGTTTGCAGATAACAGCTGGGACAGTGACAACCTTTGTGCTGCTGGTCCTGAGTGGATTTCTGCTGCAGGACCAACATTTGGAGGTGACATCTCCAACCCTGCCACATCTTTCCTGAAAAAAAAAAAAAACCAACAGAAAATATTTATTGAATAATAATCACCACATATTCGAAGCTGCTTAGGAAATATCTGGGTGTTGCAGATATCTCTTGGTCCATCTGGGTGGAAAAAACTCATCCCAACCCTGTGTGTTCTGGATGGATTCCAAAGGAAACTGTCGGCTCCTGCCTGGCTCGGCAGCCGCATCCTTTCAGGATTTTCCCGTCCCATTTGATTTTTGAGGCACTTTCATAATTTTTAAGGGTTTATAAAAATCTGTTTAATGATGTCTTGGCCTTGTCTGCCCCTGGATGGCTCCCCACAGCCTGGGTGCAGGGATTGGGATGCTCCTGAAAGCTGCTGGGTTTGGGATGGTCTCAGGAATGGTACCACAGTGGTTATTTGGTTCTGCTTAAATCAGTTCCCATCAATCAGGGATCTGGGAGAAATACACTGAATTGTTTATTAATGGCATCACAAAGTGAGCACCCTTTGGAGCATGGATGAGGAAAATCCAATGGTCACTTTGTTTGCAGCTCTGAGATGGAGGCTTTTCCAAGAGGAAATGCCAAGATAAAATCAGTAGGAACCTCGTAGGATTGTGGAGATGGGGCCCAGGCAGTGAGGAGGAGTCAGCAGAACCATCAACCTCCTGTAGGATCAGGCAACTTCCCACTGCATTGGAAATCCAGGGACATCCTTTGTCCAAGTCTTTTCCAGGGCTGTTGACGCCGAAATAGCCACAGGAGTGGGAGGGTCCGGGGTTGGGTCGTGGGGACGAGGTGGTGACCAGGTCCTTGTGGGTTTGCTCTGCTCATCCCTGCTCTCTGCCATTTCCTCACGGAAAGAGGGATTGGGTGTTGGAATGGCTTCCCAGGGAGGTGGTGGAGTCACCATCCCTGGAGGTGTTTAAGGAAAGACTCCATGTGGCACTCATCGAAGTCAAAGACTGGTGCCATGGTTTGGGTGACAAGGGGGTGTTGGTCGTGGGTTGGACTCGATGATCTCAAAGGTCTTTTCCAGCCTGGTTAATTCTGGGATTCTGTGACTCTGCCCAGGTGGGGATTTTCGGCCGCCGCATGAGCAGGTCCTGGCCGGGCCATGGCCTGGCCGCCGGGGCTGCTCCTGCTGCTCCTGCTGCTGTCCGGCCGCGCTCCGGCTGCGCGGAGCCGCGACTTCACCGCCAAGGACATCGTCTACCTCCACCCCTCCAGTAAGTGACCTCCACCCTGGGACAGGGACAAGGACGAGGGAAACATCAGCCAGTGCTGTGGGGTGCTCTGAACAGCCCGGAGCCGTTCCAGAGCATCCCAAGCCTTGAGCTTATGGATTCGCACTCAAATTCTCCCAGGAGCCCAACCCCAAAGCCATTTCCAATTATCGTTTCCATGGTCCTCAGAGGCCACTGGAATGTTTTCCAGTAAGGCACTGGGGTGCTGTATTTCTCTGCAACAAATTCCATCTCACCACGTATTTCCTTCATTTTTCCCCATTTTTCCTTGAACCATGGCTGTGTTTGTTTGCTTTTGGCTCTGCCTCTAACCTGGTTTTGCATGGGATCATGGAATGGTTGGGGTTGGGAGGCACCTGGTTTGTACAGTCCCCACTCCCACAGGGCCAAGTTGATGTGGAAGGAACCCCAAGTTTTTGTGGGAGGTGTCCATGCCCATGGCAGAGGGTGGGACAAGATGAGGTCTGAGGTCCCTCCCAACCCAAACCATCCCAGAATTCCATGTAAAACTGGACCCAAAAGGTTTTAAAGGGCTCACAGGGTTACAGGCAGCACCGACAGCTCCAGCTTTGATTCCAGTAACTCCTGGAGCAATGGAGTTTTGCATCTTTAGCTCTTCCCTGGACTCTCACCAGTCTGTTCTCTTTATCAGACACAAACTTACTGAATTCCATGAGAACAGGGTGCCTGTGGAGCTGTCCCTGCCTTCTCTCCCCACAGAAAACTCACTGCTTCACAGGCTGGAAAATTTACATTCTGTGCGAGCAAGATGAAATTCCTGTTTTATTCCACAACCACAACCTGTCAGAGATCCAGGGTAAGAGGGATTAAACTAATCCATGTGTTGTCCCAGCCCCACCAGAGATGCTCCCGGGTGATTTCTTGGTCCTTAAATCTGAAAGGAAACAAGCAGTGAAATCCTCTCGTTTCCCCTCACATTCCCAAACAGGATCAACCCCAGAGCAAGGGGAGGAGGTGAGGAGGAGGAGGAGGAGGGAGGGTGAAGATGTGGCCCCTGGGGCTGTGGAGGTTCAATTCACTGATAAACGTGACCTGGGCACCATTTGGCTTCTGAGGAGGTGGCAGCACCTTGAGGATGGATTGAAAGTGCCCCAGAAGTGCTGCCAGGAGAGCAATTAAGGAATTAGCCCTCGTTTGGCGAGATAAATTAGGACAGAGGCTGCTGTTCAGGGCTGGAGGTTCAGCAAAGTGGTTTCGTTCCCTTTGGGGCCATCAGCCTGCCTTCAACAGGTGCAGCTCTTTCCCTCGGTGGGACCATTCCCAGAGTGTTTAAATCCACCTGATATTTTGTTATCAGCACTGATAAAGCCACAGGGTTGGATGTGAGCTCTGATTCCAAGGGAATGAGTATTCCCTGCTCCCATTAGCTCCCTTTGAAGTCAGCAGTGGCACTTTGGCTGGGTAAACACAGCTGAGATGAGTCCACAGGGACCTAAAAGTGCCTCTCCTGCTGAGGGTTTTACAGGGTTTGACAAATCAGGCCCAACCTGCTGAAGCTGACAGGAAAATTTGGAGAAATATGGATCTGAAGAGAAAAAATGTTGCTGTTTTGTCCTGAAAAGCAGCAGAGAACGAGACTAATTGGGTCATTTTAACTCCATATTATCTATTCCTTGTAACTCCATTATCTTTTCCTTGTAACTCCATATTATCCATTCCTTTTAATTCCATATTATCCGTTCCTTTAAACTCCATATTATCTATTCTAACTCCAGTATCCATTCCTTTTAACTCCGTATTTTCTATTCCTTATAACTCCATGTTTTCTATTCCTTTTAACTCCGTATTATCTCTTCTAACTCCATAACCTATCACTTTTAATTCCGTATTTTCTGTTCCTTGTAACTCCGTATTATCCATTCCTTTTAACTCCATGTTTTCCATTCCTTTCAGCCACGCCGTATCCTCATGGATTTAAGTGTTTCACCTGTGAAAAAGCTTCGGATAATTACGAGTGCAACCGCTGGGCTCCGGATGTTTACTGTCCCCGAGGTAACCCCATCCCAGGGTTTCATCCCATCCCATCCCATCCCCTCCCATCCCATCCCATCCCCTCCCATCCCATCCCATCCCCTCCCATCCCATCCCATCCCCTCCCATCCCATCCCATCCCCTCCCATCCCATCCCATCCCCTCCCATCCCATCCCATCCCCTCCCATCCCATCCCATCCCCTCCCATCCCATCCCATCCCCTCCCATCCCATCCCATCCCCTCCCATCCCATCCCATCCCCTCCCATCCCATCCCATCCCCTCCCATCCCATCCCATCCCACCAGGGGCCAGGCTGAGCCCCGTTATTCCCAGAAATGTGGAATATGGGATGCTGGTGGTTGCTTGAAGGAGTAATCCTTTAAGCTTTTCTATCTCCTTGCAGTGGATGAGGTCGAGGACTTTGATCCATTCCCTGTTTTCCTCTGGCTCACCTGGGGATTCAGTCAGGCTGATGTTGCTTTCCTAGAAACCCAGACTGCTTTGGGTGGGAAGGGACCTTAAAGCTCATCCCATTCCATAGGCAGGGACACCTTCCACTGTCCCAGGCTGCTCCAAGCCCTGTCCAGCCTTGGACACTTCCAGGGATCCAGGGGCAGCCACAGCTTCTCTGGGAATTCTGTTCCAGGGCCTCCCCACCCTCCTACAGAAGGATTTTTACGGGTTTTCTTTCTCTTACTGGTGAGAACAGGACCAGTTCTGGCTGTGTTCACTTCTCTCCCCTCTGGCACAAATCCACATCCAGAGCAGCCACAGCTGGAATTTTGCTATTTTCACTGGTTTGATCCCATAATTCCCCTTAGGAGCCTGAAGTTGGGAACAGCTCAGGGAATACAACCCCTCAAATCTCAGATCCAGGCACTGCTGAGCTCCCCAAATCCCCCCTCCTACACCACTTCCCTTCCTCGACCCTCACAAGACACTGAGATCATCCACAGCCCCAGTGAATCCCATTTCCTTGGGTTCTTTTGGGATTTTGCCCTGTGGGAAATACTTATTTTGGAAGGAGGACGACCCCACTGTGTTTGCAGCCCCGGGATTCGCTTCCTTTGAGCTCAAACCTGCACCAATAAAAGCCACCAGGCACGGGATGAGACCGACATTCACGGATATTCCTGGTTTTGGCAGGAGAAAGGGGTGTGGATTTTATTCCTTGGTGTGGATTTAGTGCGTGGCCTCGCAGGAGGTGACAGCCATCCACGCTCCATTTCCCTGTGCCAGGAAAATCCACCTCTCCCAGATGACTCCACAGTGAAAGAAAGAAAGGAATAAAGAATGAAACAACCTTAAAAGAGTTATGGGGTGTTGGAAATTTTATTTATTCCATGTGGGATCTGCCAGAGAAGGAGAAAGCCCAGATTTGCTGGGAATGGCACTTCCAGAAAATCCTGGGAGCTGCTGCACAGAGAGTGCTCCCTTTGGCATAAAACCTGAGTTTTAGGGCAGGAGAAGCTGGAAAAAACATGGAAATCTCCTTTCCCCCTCCTTTTTCCCTTTGGGAAAGCAATAATTTTATTAACAATAAGATGGATTAATTAGAAACAAGGTAGAATTTAGAAAATAAATATACAGTGCTGCATTCCATGTGTTGAAAATCCAATGTTTTCATTTCAGAGTGGTTGGAAGGAAGCACCTTCAGCTCCCCTCTAATGAATAAAGCAGGGAATAAATCCAAATTCCTTATGGGATTCCCTATAAATCCTTATTCCATTTGTCAGTTGTTCTGCTGTGGATTTTTGGGGTGATTTAGAGATGTCAGTGAGGAGTAGCTTAAAAAAAGGAGGAAAAGGAGAAGGATGGGGTCACCTGGGGAGGTGCAGAAGATGTGATGGGAATACAGGGACACATTCCATGGTTTGGGTTTTTTTCCAAAGCCTGAGGAATAAATTAATTGATAAAAATGTGACTGTAGGGGGAAAAATGATTTATAATATTATTTTAAAGTGTTTTTATTGTATATTATGTACTATTTTTCCACCTATACACACGAAATAAACAGGGATTGTGGATATTCCCATTTTTTTTTCAAAGATAATGCCCATAAAAGTCGGAGTACACAGGATTTGGGGTGTTTATCCAAACCTCCCTCTGGAACTGGATGAGCCCATGGGTGGGAACTGGTTTATCTCTAACACACACCCACATTTAGGAACAAATCCCAGTATTCCAGAGGAATTTGAATCCTCAGGATCCCACCCAGAGCCTGGGGGTGAGCATGGGTGTGTATTCAGTGTCATGATACAGAAAGACATCAAAACCCCTTATTTTTTTTTAAAAATCCCAATATTTCTTTCCTATTTCTCCTGCTGGTGGACTCCCAGTAAATTGGAATTGGGCTTTTCCATGTGTTTTTTAGGGAGAAGGTACTGCTTCAGCCAGCACATGATATACAACAAATACATCAAAAATCTGATTTTTTTTTTAAATCCCAAGATTTGAAAAAAATTCAGGACTCCTTTCCTATTTCTCCTGCTGGTGGACTCCCAGTAAATTGGAATTGGGCTTTTCCATGTGTTTTTTAGGGAGAAGGTACTGCTTCAGCCAGCACATGACATACAGTAAATACAACGATATGCAACAAATACATCAAAAACGTGTATTTTTTAAAAAATCCCAAGATTTGGAAAAAATCCAGGACTCCTTTCCTATTTGTCCTGCTGGTGGACTCTCAGGAAATGGGAATTGGGCAGATAAAGACTTATCCATGTTTTTTAGGGACAAGGTACTGTTTCAGCCAGCACATGACATACAATAAATACAATGATATGCAATAAAGACATCAAAAATTTGTATTTTTAAAAAATGCCAAGATCTGAAAAAAATCTAAGATTTCTTTCCTATTTCTCCTGCTGGTGGACTCTCAGGAAATGGGAATTGGGCAGATAAAGACTTCTCCATGATTTTTTTAAGGACAAGGTACTGCTTCAGCCAGCACATGATGTACAACAAACATATCAAAAATTTATATATTTTTTTAAAAATCCCAAGATTAAAAAAAAAAAATCCAGGACTCCTTTCCTATTTTTCCTATTTCTCCTTCTGGTGGACTCCCAGTAAATGGGAATTAGGCTTTTCCATGTGTTTTTAGGGACAAGGTACTGCTTCAGCCAGCACATGATGAAGGCCAGCGGGGAGAGCGTCTCGGTCACCAAGCGCTGCGTGCCCCTCGAGGAGTGTCTGAGCACGGGCTGCACCTACATCAAGCACGAGGAGTACAAGGTAGGGGGCAATTTGGGGTAAAATACACAGATTTATTTAATTGGAGTTTAGGTTGTAAATATAGTATGTGTAAACAGATATAAAATACAAAAATTTATACAATTGGAGTTGATATTGTACATATAGTATGTGTTAGCACATCTAAAAATCTAAAAATGTATATAAGTAGTTTATATTATAAATATAAGTGTATATTAAATACTATAGCTATAAAAATC
>VWZW01000660.1:210098-260821 GCA_013397115.1 Edolisoma coerulescens | reverse complement strand
TAGGAAGGAATTCATTTTGGAATGCTGGAAGTTGTTTTGGATTTTTTAATCAGAATTTTATTATTATTTAATAAAATATTATTTTATTATAATTGATTTTGTATTCTGGAACTTTTATTTTATAGGAGAAATTAATTATATTTATAATTAATTATATTATTATAATTTAATTAATAGGAAATTAATGATATTAATTAATAGTCTGGCTCTTCTGATGGGAGGAAAACACTAGTGGAACAGCTCCAGCTTTTTTTGGGAATTGAGAAAATTCTATTTAGAAAAAGATCAGGAATTGGATCTCCCCTCAAATCCTGACATAAAACATTGATATTAATGAGAGCAAGGAAAAACTCCCAATATTTCCAATGAGATTTCTGCCTCAGGAAAAGCCACTGCAAAAAACCATTGGAAAAGTCCTTTACAGGACAAAACTGAGCTCAAAAATGAACATCCCAAGTTTAACTGGAATAACCTGACAGCTCGCCCCCTTCCTAAAGCACAGGAAACGACCTGAAGAAAAAAAACCATCAAGTCTCCAAGATATTTACAATGTTTGGGAAGCATTCCACAATTTTTCCAATTTATACAAGAAAACTCTCCCCAAGTGCTCAGTGAGAGCCCTCTTTCATTTGTTTCCTGCTGATGGAGTGGATTTTGCAAACAGACACGACAAACACTGCAGTTCTCAACTTCTTTAATCCTCTGGATGAGAAGGAGGAGAAAAAAACCAGCAATAAAATCCTTGGAAGTAACACAGCTTTTCTGGATAGCAGCGGTCAGGGATGGGGCTCTGGAATCACAGCACAAATTCCATGACAAAGGGATCAATCCTGCCCCAAAATCCATGTGCTTCCCCCTTGGAATGTGGGCAGGGCAGGTGACAAGGCTGCAGGGGAGCAGGAAAACTTTGGAATTGCTGGCTTGGGGAGGGAATTGGGAATGGAGAGCACTCACTGCTCCTCCTTTGGGAAGTCTTCCTGGCTCCCAGCTCCGTGATCCAGCGAAGCCATGGATGTGCAGTGGTGGCAAGGACAGAGAGAGGCACTTGGTCAAGGATCTGGTTCTAAAGCCATAAAAACCTTGGTGGGCCTGGCTCAGAGCCTGAGGAAGGAACAGGAGAGGCACACACCCCTGGGACAGGCTGGAAATCCATGGAGATGGATAGCACTGGGAAAAGACCAATGACAAAGTTAAAATTCCTGGATCCTCACCCCATGCAGCCACATCCAGACTGAGCTGCACCACATTCCCATGGAACAAAGCCTGAAGGATTCCCATTGTTCCACCAAAAACGGCTCCAAAACTGACTGGGATGAGATTAAAATCTGCTTTATTGCTTCATCGCCGGAGCCAAATCACAAGGCATTGAAATTCCAGGTATTTCAGGTGCCTTGGAATTTCTTCCCTGTTGTTCTCCCATTGATCTGATTGTTTTTCTGCTACCTGAAGATCCTGGAACCTTCCTGGTGAAACATCTAATTGCAATAATTGATCCTAATTGCTCTTTGCATTTCCAAATTCCAGAGGCAAGTCTAGATTGCATCCAAGTACAGGAAAACAATGATGAGATCCAAGAATTGCCCTATTATCTCTCTGGGTTTTTTTTCCACGACGTATTTAATGACCTAAGAAAGTTACAAAAGCAACTTTAAATTACATTTAGAGATAGAAACTAATTAAATATATTTAGCTAACACTGAGAAAATAAATCCCAAGCACCATGAAGACAAAAAACAGTAAGAGATGAGTAATTCCAGGGTAATTAAGGACTTTTTATGGAGCCTCTGGATGAGTTGGGAGACCACTGAAAGTTGACCTCATTCTCATTTTCCAACAGCAAATGAGTGATGAGCCCAGTTCTGCAGATTTTATTAAGTTCAGTATTCCGGGAGAACAATTTTGTGACTTGTTCCAATTGTTTTTTTTGCCAATTCCTAATTTCAGGAATGGCTGGAAATTTCAGTGGCATTTTCAGAGGATTTTGAATATTAAGTTGACCGACGAAAGCCAGAATTGTCGAGATAAGATGGAAGATAAGATTAAAAAGAAGGAAATAACCACGTTTCAACTCCTGGCTGAATGCTCTCAATCCATATTCCAAGCCACACGTGGTGAACACTTATTCCCAAAAGACCACAAATAAATAACAGCTCCTTTATTCCCTAAGAACACTTGGAAGTGAGGAATTCCTGACAACGCCGAGGGAGAATCATCAAGGCAAAGAAGGCAAAGGTCACAGGAACCTGAGGGAGCCGAGTTTGAGGACTCAGTGGCCACTGAGTTTCCTCATGATGGGGCTGTCGGGCTCGGCGTTGGTGAAAATGCTGCCCACCACCACGTGGGTACCCCACAGGTTGTGCCTGATCACTTTGCAGCATCCCAGGTCATCCACGGAAAACCCCAAATGCCGATAGCGCTCGTCGGTCTCGAACAGGGGGTTGTTGGTGTAAGGCCCAAAAAACTGAGGGGAAACGACAAAAATAGAAAGAGGATTTGCCACATGAGGATTGAAAATCGTGAGGAACATTTGGAAACAAAGGTTCAGTTCAGCCGTGCCAGGCTGGTGGAGAAATTTTACTTTGAAGGGTTTTCCTTTGGCACTGGAGGGTGTTTGGGTATCGATGCCACCCTCACCCTCTTCCTGCTCTGGAACTAAGGACAGAACCCTGCGAGAAACAGCACAAACAGGACAGGGACTCACGAGAGAAACTTCCTAGGAAATGGCAAAAATTAAAAATTTAACTTTGTAATGAGTCCCTACAGAGAAAGTTGGTCAGGAGAGCGAAAATGAGGCTGAATTGCAAACAATTTAAATTGCAAACAGGTATTTAAATTAAGGTGGTATTTAATTGCAAACAGATATTCCAGTGCTTTATCTCAGGAGGAAGCTTCTGACTCAAAATCCACTCCTCCTCCTTGCCAAGGACATTACTGCTGGAGTCTGAAGACAAAACCCTACTTCCATCAACCCCTAATTGCTGAAATGTATGGAATTCTGGGAAGCTTTTAAGCACTGTACACTCCTTACCTGCCTGTTCACCTTATAAACATCCCCTGTTTGCCTCTGTTGACACAATAAATCCCTGCTTTTTGTAGTGTTGTTAAATAAAACCCCACTAAGCTGAGCTTTGCCATGATCCCCTTGAACTATGATAGGGTTTTAGCAGAGCTCAGCCTAAAATTCATCTCCCACTGAATGCTCCCACTGTTCTCTAGGAACAAAAAGTTCATTTTTTTGGGACAAAGGGATCATTAACAGGTGCAAAGAGGCTTTTTAAACCCTTCACCTCCACAGGTGTCAGGGTTCCCAAGTTACCCAGGCAGGGAATAAAGGAACCAAGAGATTTGGGGCATAAAACTTCTCCAGTTCCCTAAAATCCAATTTCATTTCCTAACAATGTCCCTGCACTGAGAGCTGACACACTTGGGGAACTGGCTCAGGGTTAATACCTTTATTTATTAAAGGAATTGTCCCGAAAAAGTTGGATTTAGGCCAAATTCCATGCAGCAATCACTTACTGCCAGTCCTGAGGATGGATCAATGAAATCAGCCCAGTAGCCTTCAGAAGAAATTGCATAGCAGATTTCCTTGGCACCATTGATGAACTGGAAGGAAAAAAAAAATTGGGAAAAGAAAGGTATCAAATGAGGTTATTACACAAAAAGAATTATTTCTAACTTTACCTGTTATAGATAAAATCCTTTCTTTACTTTCAGTTATAAAAATTGGATTTTCTCTCCAATGAGTGCCCTCAGTAGCTCAAAGTTTCAAATTTATAGAAATATAATTACTCAGCTTCAGTCCTTTAGGGGTCCAAAATAAGGGAAATTTACCCTTTACAATAAATTCTGTATTAGTTCAAAATAAAGGAAGTTTTATCCTTTACAGTAAATTCTGTATTAGTTCAAAATCAGGGAAATTCATCCTTTACAGTAAATTCTGTATTAGTTCAGAATAAGGGAAATTTACCCTTTACAGTAAATTCTGTATTAGTTCAAAATAAGGGAAATTCATTCTTTACAGTAAATTCTGTATTAGTTCAAAATAAGGGAAATTCACCCTTTACAATAAATTCTGTATTAGTTCAAAATAAGGGAAATTCACCCTTTACAATAAATTCTGTATTAGTTCAAAATAAAGGAAGTTTATCCTTTACAATAAATTCTGTATTAGTTCAAAATAAGAGAAATTTACCCTTCACAGTAAATTCTGTATTAGGTCAAAATAAGGGAAGTTTACCCCAGTAAATTCTGTATTTTGAACTCTGATGACTCTGATGATTAATTATGTCCAAACTGTAAATTAAATCCCAAATATCACAATTTTAGGCACAACATTTCTGCTCCAGGATCTCTTTTGGTGCTGGAACAACCCCTTAGAGTGAGGTCAATAAACACTTGAGCTGGATTAATGCAACTATTGAGATGTGGCTGCACACCCTCATTTTTTAGCCCCTGAAATGAGGATTTTTCAGGTGAATTCTGCCAAGCAAACCAACAGATCTGCCCGTGAATTTGCTGTTTGAAACCTTTAGAGCAGGAGGTTACACCCAACATCCTCACACCCCTCCAGTGACTGGATTAGACCTGACAGGGAGGTGCCCAAGGAAGAAAGATGCCAATTAACACTTAATTAGACCAGATTACAACGCCAAAGAGCAACAGCCCAGAAATAATTCAAAGAGTAGAACGCACTGAAAATGAAGGGGATTTTAATTTGTGTGTTATTTTATGTTGCTTCCTTTTTTTTGTGTTTGCTTTAGAGAGGCCACATTTGCATTTAAAGGATTGAAAAGGTCATTTCCAGATTAATTTCAGGCATAATTAGGATTTATATACAGATTAAACGCTGGGTTTGGGGAAATTGTTACAAATAATAGGGAGGAATGTTCTTTTTTGAGGTGCTGAGGGGGAATGGCAGTAGTGAACAGCGACACTTGGTGGGGTAATGCCAAAGCTGTGGAAAATGGCAAATAAAGGGATTTTCAGAGACCTCTAGTGGTAAAAGAGCAAGAGAAGGTTAAGATGAAATAACAGAACTGAAATCCAGGGGGAAAGAATTAAAAGCATCCATTAAAGTGGGAAAAAAAACCAAGAGAAATTGGTGGGGTTTCACATTTTTGACCAGTAAAAAGGGCTCAGACAGACTGCAGTGGAATCTTAATTAAATCACAGGAAAACAGCAGTGAAATCCCACAAAATCCACTGGATTAAAGCTGGAATAAGGTGAGAAAATAGTGGCTGGATCAGGACAACAACCAAGTGTCTTTATTAATCCTCTGTAACATTTTAACAGACTTCTGGCTCACCCCACCCTGAAGAATTTAACAATTCCAAGCAGACATTTCACATAAAGAAATCAGAACATTTGAAAGCTGGGAAAAAAAACCCCTCCATTTTGTAAGAGAAAAGGATTAGCTCCCAAAATGCTTTAAAAATACAATAATAGAGCTAAAAATGTACCAAAACTTCACCTCCAAAGAGAAATAAGTTGCTGAACTCACATTTTCTAAGAGCATCTCTCTCTCATCCTCCACCTCCTGGCTCCACACGGTCATGTCATTTTTAGTCTTCTGGGTGACAGTCAGCACAGTCAAACGGTTGGAATTCATCTCTGGGAACAGGGACTCGAAGTCTAAAACGTGGGAAAACAGCATGGTCTGCCCTGCTCCTCCATGTGAGCCTTCCCCTCTCCCCCAGATCAACATTTCAGGCAGATTTCCCTTTTTAAATCTGTTTTATTCCGATTTAATTTCAGTCATCTCCTTCTTGAACAAATTAAAAACACAAATTCAGTGCTGGCAGAAGTTTCGTGATTGTTGTTTTTATTCCAGTGCCAAAGGATTTGATAAGTGGATTTTGGAGAGGGAATTAACTCCAGAATTTCCTTGGCACTAAAGCAGCAACTGGAAGTTATATTTTATATGAAATATTAAATATTGTTACCAGCAAAAGCTTTGGTTTCCATTCTATACCATGGGATTTTTGGAATTACTAACTCTGAATTAACCTTTTCTACTCCACATTCTGTGGTATCCACTACAGGGCATTTCCTTCCACGTTTTTACATTTTAAAAGCTGGAATTTCTTGGTTATAAATAAAAGTGAACCTTTTCTCAGCAGCTCAGGACAGGCTTGCACTGCACATTCCACCTTGGCATTTTCAAAGTAGGTTTCAGCATTATTGATTTGCTGCTTCTGGGGAGTATCAGCACCCTAAAAACCAGGAAAATTGGAATTTTCTCAGTTAATATCAGACGGGAAGAATTCTGTACATCAAAATACAGTTTTCTGATCACTTGAGCAATTTCAGATGATTTGCAATGAGACTTCCCATTTTTCAGATATTAAAAGTGAAATAGATTTTGGTGTTATTTAAACCCACCCAGAAATATTTCTATTTTATAGAAATACCAAAGTTTTCTATTTCATTGGAACTGTATTACGTTAAAGCAGAATGCATATAAATTATATTATCATATATATAAATTCAGACATTTTTGTTAATTATCAGTCTGAAACAACGATATTAAGTATTTAAAACAACATTAACTGAGAGATTGCAGGTTTACCCCATTCTAAAAGCACCTGGTTTGCACTAAAGGAAATAAACCAGAATTTTCTGGGGGCTTTTTAGGGAAAACAGGATCCACCCAAGCTGAAAACTGAACCTGGGGAGCTCTCCAGAAGCTGATGTTCCCCAAGCACTTTGGGATACAACGACTCATTCACAAAATCCACTCTCCAGCACTTTTCCAATGGAGGTTTTCTCACTGACTCCCAAAATCTGAGCATTCCACAAACTCAGAGCCTGGAAAGCTGAGTCAGCAGCACTAAAGATTTGTGGGAATGTCGGGATCATGCTGGCAATTATCAAGGTTTTTGTCGATAATGATGGATCTGAATCACTGCCAGAATCCTCCCATTGTGAGGCTGGGGAGATTCCTGTGTGAATTCCATGGTTTTTAAAACTAAACACCGCCCAAACTTTGCAAATCCAGCTCCATTAAATAAAACACTGAAGAAAATTTCAATTTTTACTCGGTAAAAGGTGGTGAGACTTTAGCAAACAGCAAGTCTGGAGACTGAAATTCTCCCATGAAGTCACTCCTAAAATGCTGTTTCAAAACACAGCCTGAAATATTTCCTTCTCCTAAAAGAAAACAACTTCAGGCAGGTTCTGTGTCACCTCTTGCTCAACCCAGTTAAAAGTTCAGATTTCAAAACCGTGCAGAAAATCCTTTTTCAGGAGGGAGGAGGGACGAGTTCTGTTTTTCTCTCCCACCCAGGAGGAGTTTGGTCTCACCTGGAATTCATTGATGTATTGTGCCATTACAAATTCATGCCTCTCGCTCGCCGAGGGCTCTGCTAAAATATCTGGGAGGCTCTTGGAAGCTTGGGATTTCTTCTGGGAAGCTGTGCCATTGAGGTGGCAGTCAAAGCCAATATTCCCAGGCAGCTGGAACCTCTGATCCTGGGGACCGAAGGGCCCCATCGCCTCATCCGGCCACACAGTCCTGGGACCTGCAAGGGGCCTCCTTTCACTCAGCACATCCCAAAAAAAAAAAGCAGGAAAACCCCAGGAAAAACCCCTCTCCCCACCCCACACACACAGATTGGATCCCGAACATCAGCGATGCACAAGGCAGAAAAATCCCACTTCCAAACTGTGACAGCACACGGATTTAAAGGGAATAAATCTCCTTTTCCTTACATAAATCTGGAGGTGCAGCAGCCACGTGAGGCTCATCTGAGCCAGAGGAACCTGCTGTGGAAAAAGCCTTGGGATTCCCAACTCTTTTGACTAAGGAATAAAACCCTGGGAGGTAGGTGACCAATCTTGCTCTGTTACAGAGCACCTGAGGAGAGAAAAAGAAAATAAAAGCAATTTAAATACAGCTCTCTGGGTCACAAGAGAAATCCTCCCTCGATAATGATATTAAAATTTTTAATTACGATTAGCTGTAACATTAAGTTTTAGATGAATTTTATTATTATTTTTATATCCTGCTATTCCAAGCAAAGAAAAAGCCTTAAAAACACTTTATGAAAAGTCTCTCACGTGAGGAAAAAGCCCTAAAAATCTTCAACAGCACCACTAAAACCCCACAATTTAAACAGAATTATGCATAGGGATTGTCTCTGTGATTATTTCCATGCATGTCACCCTGGAAAATATAAATCCCACCTGCCACAGTGTGGGTGTATTTTGTAAAATTCAACTTTTCAGGTGGGGAATATTAATTCTTTGGAGAAAATAACAAAAAAAGATTTTCCTCAAGCGCTGCAGCTTTGATTCTGTAAAAATTTACGCAGTTTTACCACTAAATATGTGTGGAACAAGTTTACTTCAAAAGAGGCACTTTCAGAAGTACTTTGCTTTTAAAAGAAGAGAATAAACGGTGCTATTTGTACATTTAATATAAAAAATTGTATTTAAAGCATCAGGACCTAAGGCAGTAAAAGGTTTCTCATTCAGCACCTCTGTGTAAATATAAAATAATTCCTACCAAGATCATAAAGACTCAAATGCTTAAAGACACATTTAATTGATGACTTAAATCAATTATTTACAGCCCAAGCCTGAAACTGTCTCGTTCTAAAACAGCTTTAAAAGGTTCCTGTAACACCACAAAAGTCTGACTCCACTGAAATCTTTTTTTCTCCATTATGTAAAATCACTACTGAAATGAATTTCTGCATGATGATTACGTTATAAACAGATGTAAACAATTACAGCCGACGTGCAATTAGAAGAAAAGAGCATTTTTCCTTATTATCAGCCTCACTTAGCGTGGAGATGTCACTAATTACAGCTGTGACTGAGCTCACTCATGCAAATATTTACACACCTGGCATTACCCGAGTGAAACAACACCGAGGGAATCAATGAATTATTCATGTCCCCGTGGCAAGAGCAATTAAAAAAAAAAATCAATAAAAGGTGTTTTATTCTCCAGCCTGAAATCAGCCGGGTGAAGCCGAGCGTTAGAGAAACACAGAATTCCTTTGTGGCTGAGCAAAGCAGAATATAAAAAGCACAGAAAAAAAATTATATTTAATCTTCCATTAAGTTATTCCCGCAATATCCAAACCGAAGGAGGGCGGGGTTGGGGATATTGGGAAGGAATTCCTGGCTGGGAGGGTGCGGAGGCCCTGGCAGATATTTCCCAGGAAAGCTGTGGCTGCCTCTGGAAACCTGGAAATGTCCAAGGCCAGGCTGGAGCAACCTGGAATAGTGGAAGGTGTCTCTGCCCAAGGCAGGGGGGTGGAATTAAATGATTTTTAAGGTTCTTTCCAACCTAAACCCGTCTGTAACTCTGCTGAGTCCTCAATCCCACTGTTCCCGTGACAGCCACAGAAGCTGGCGTCGCTCACTCACATTGGCCATGGCAAACGGTGCTCTCCCCTCGCTGACAGGCCCGGATACCCCTGGAAAAGAGAAGAGAAGAGGGGAGAGGACAGAAAAGAGACAAGGAAAAGGAAGGGAAATGGAAGGGGAAGAAGAAACGGAAGAGGAAACGGAAAGGAAAGCGCTGGACTCCCCAGCCGCGAAGCCTCCTCACACCCCGCCCGGCCTCCCCCGGCGCAGCCCGGTGTCCCAGGAGCGGCGCTGCCCGGGACAGGCAGCGGCAGGTGACGGGAAGGGAGAAGGAAACGGGAAAAGGGGAGAAGGAAACAGAAAAAGCGGAGAAGAGAAAGGAGCCCCCGGCCCCTCTCACCTCTTCCTGCAAAATGGCGGCGCCCGCCCGCCTCCGTCACGCCCGCGCCGCGAGCCCCCAGGCTGAGCCAGTCAATCCGCCGGCACCTCGATCGGCGCGGCGCGGAACCGCGCGGAATCCGCCGCTCGGCGCTCGGTTGCTCACGGCTGCGGACGGGCCGGTGGGAGGCCCTGAGGGGGAAGCGGCGATGGCGGCGGGGCCCGGCGGGGCCGGTGGGGATGGGGAAGGCCCCGTGGGATCGGTGGGGCTGGGTCGGTCGTGGCGGGGCCGAGGTGTCCCCTCGGTGGTCCCAAGCCGGTGTTGCCCCGTGTGATGGGCGGCGAAGGGCGCCCGTGGGTGCCGCGGCGGCGGGGCAGTACCCGCGGGGGGCACCAGGGGGTAGTCACGGAGCGTAAACCGCCCTCATCCCCCCCGATCATTCCCGGGGATCTATAAAGTGGAAAATGGGAAGAAAAAGAGAAAAGGGGGTTTTATTGAAGGGAATTGAGGGGGGGAGTGTTTCCGCTAAGGGAAAGGGGCAAGGCCGGGGGTTCGCTGGGAATGGGGAGCATCAGTGGCACTTCTGCCACTAAACCGTGACTTCAGGGGAAACACCTCAAATAATTTCTACAAAATAATAAAAATATACTAAAAACCTTCTTCAGTGGCTTTCCTCCCAGTTGTTTTTTGGAGTTTGTTTATGGAAAAGCACTGGACAGGCTCCCCAGGGAATGGGCAGAGCCCCGAGGCTTGGAAAGGTCCCAGCACGGGAGTCGTGGTTTTATCCATCGGAATTCCCAGAGAAGCTGCGGCTGCCCCTGGATCCCTGGGAGTGTCCCAGGCCAGGCCGGATGGGGCTTGGAGCACCCTGGGATAGGGGAAGGTGTCCCTGGGCATGAGCTTTAAGGTCCCTTTGAACCCAAACCAGTCTGGGATTCCATGAAGTCGCTCCAAGGTGTTTTGACTTTTTCCCCATCCATTTCAAATTTTAGCCGTCATTCCAGAGGGGGGGATGGAATCCAGGATCTCTGGAAGTGTGCAGTGCTGTGCGAGCCAATGCCTCTCTTGAAATGTGGGATTAAAAACATAAAGGGAGAGGTGCCCAGTCCCAAATCCCCTTTAAAGCTCCTCCCAAAGGCCTGTTTTGCTGGTTGCTGCTGCTCCAGAGGGAAAACACTCACAAACCCCTTTGGAATACCGGGATTAAGGATCTTCCTTCTCATATTTTGCCATTTCTTTGCTGTCTGTTCCAAGCAGCGTTGCTGGCTGAGGAAAGGGAATTTTAATCTCTCCCAAATAAAAGATTGGGCGTTCCCATCCCTCAGCGACTCTGCACGAGGCCTTTAATTTATTTTACTTTTAAACCAGAGATTTCTGGACATTTATTTTGCTTTGCCACTGGTTTATTAGCAGAAATTTATTAACATAAACCAGTTCCAGAGGTTTCAATAGTTCCAAGTCAGAGCAAGACATTGGTTTTATGTCCATGGTAATAATAATCAGTGTCCTTACTGCATTTAATTAAGTTTTGGCTTTATTTTATTTGGATTATTATGATATCCATTCCTAAACAATCTGATCTATTAAGTAGCTATAATGTTGCAATTTTGATGTTTGGACTTTTTCACGAGCACATTTGCTCACTATTGGATGCCACTCAACTCTTTTATTAATTCAATGTTAGCACACTTAATTCTCATTTGCTTTTAAATGAAATATTCATGTGGAATCTCTGAACTTGAGCAAAAGGGAAAAAAAAAAAGAGATGAGAAATTGGAGGAATTCAACTTTTAACTCTTTACAGAATGTAATTTATGTCCTCTAACAGGAGGCACTCTGGATTACATCCAGCTTGTATTGACTTGTCCTTAGGCAAACCCAATTTATCTCCTCTGCAGGGCTGCCACTTCAAGATACTCCAATCAATCCCTGAGTTATCAGCCCCTGAAGTTTGTGGCCTGAATTCGTAAAGATTCATTTCAATAAAGTTTCTATTCAAAGGAGACCGCAAAATCAAACGATCCAATTACAGATTTATCAAATATTAATAAGGAAAAATCTTCCAGATCTTTCGGATGCCAACATCCTTCTCCCCTGGTGTCAGGAAAGTAATTAGCAGCTGGCTTTGATTAAATTCTTCCCTCAGAGATTGTTGCTCTCAGTTTGAGGGAGAGGAAGGAATGCACACGACAGGATTCCTAATTCCTCCTTTGAAAGCCTTTTTGGAAAAATCCCCGTGGGTTCAGTTCAGGGAAACTCCTCCGTGTCTAAAACCTGCAGCCGTTTTGAAGGTGAAACCTGAAGTTCATGGCCAGGTTTTCCTGTCCTTACTGAGATGCTTTTTCCTCAGGGATCCCAGCATGGGAAGGATGTGGAGCTGCTGGAGAGAGTCCAGAGGAGACCGTGGAGATGATCAGAAGGAAAGGCTGAGAGAGTTGGGATTGTCCAGCCTGGAGAAAAGAAGGCTCTGGAAAGACCTCAGAGCCCCTTTCAGGGCCTAAAGGAGCTCCAGGAGAGCTGGAGAGGGACTGGGGACAAGGGATGGAGGGACAAGACACAGAGAATGGCTTCCCACTGCCAGAGGGCAGGGATGGATGGGATATTGGGAAGGAATTCCTGGCTGGGAGGGTGGGGAGGGGCTGGGATGGAGTTCCCAGAGAAGCTGTGGCTGCCCCTGGATCCCTGGCAGTATCCAAGGCCAGGCTGGACATTGGGGCTTGGAGCAGCCTGGGACAGTGGGAGGGGTCCCTGCCCTTGGAATGAGATGAGATTTAAGGTCCCTTCCAACCCAAACCATTCCACAATTCCATGATCCTTCCCTCTTTTTTTGGGACAGTGCTTTCCTCTTGGCACCTTGAACAGTCTGCAGCACAGGGAAGGGCCTCAGGAATTCAGGAGAGAGGGATGCAGAAGGAACTTTCCCAGTCACCACCACCGTCTGCCTGGAAAAAAACTCCAAGCCCAAGCTGGGATTCTCCTTCCATGCCCACACTTGCTGGATTCCTCCCTCTGGAAGCAGAGGAGCCAGAGGTGCCCCTGAAAACTGCTTCACAAGGAAAAAGTGGATTTTCAGCCATTTCCTCTCTGCTCTTCCAGGAACCCAGAGAAGTTTTGCGAACTCCATCCTTGGAGTCTTCAAAACTTTGGGATGAGAGCCTGGAATCGAACTGGAAACGCCAAACCCAGAGTTTCATCCTTAATGTGGGTCTTTGCTGCTTTTATTCCCCCTTCCACCCTGCTATCAACCAGGTGGGATTCACCGGGAGTCACTGGAATTCTCCCTGCTGCTTTTCCCTTAGGATACAGCAGAAGCTGCTTAAGCGGTGATGAAAACAACGAGGTATTCCTTATTCCCATTGTCCGTTTATCTGTGCAATGATGGATTGCGCCGCTGCTCCCAATTCTCCTAATGGCACCCATTAAACTTCATTAGGACTGTGTTAAACCCGAGTTCGAATCGTTGGCATCGATTTTGCATCTCTAAAACCTGCTGGCAGCACGGCAGGAGCCGAGCATGCCCGGCCTCCCCAGCATTCCAGCCGCATTCCAGGAGGGCAGAGGTAGGGACTGGGATCTCAGCCTGTGGTCCAGGGGATTTTTAGGCTCACCCTGCAGAGCGGACAGTTCCCAGCCATCCTTTGTCAGGGAATTTTTAACCTCCAGACTCCAGCTCAGCCTTTTTTGTTTATCCATTTCATTCCCTTTATTTATTTTTCCTCGCATATACACTGGGGCTCCCCCTTCCCTTGACCTGCTAAACCTCGGGAATGAGGAATGTCTGTTCCTGAGTGCCAGGGAAACGGGGATGGCGGAGAAGGGAGGAAAGGTTTTACCGTGCTCTTTTCCCGCAAAAGTAAACATCCTGTGGCTATAGGAAGAGTAAACTTCCCCTGGAAATGGATGTGTTTACATGAACAATCCCTTTCTTCTGGCATTTCCAGTGATTTGCTGGCTACCACTGGGAAGAGAGGCTTTTAAGGGAGCGGTACAATCACACCAGAGAAGTCTTTGCAGGATTTGTTTTCTTTTTGGGAAGACATTCCCCCCTGGATGTAGTGCTGTGAACCCGAAAGGGATTTCCTCCTTTATCTCAGGGCCTTGTGTCCGTGCCCGCTGGAATGTCCATCCCAATGGGCAGGGGAGGAAAAGGCCTTTTCCCAGAAAACTGCCTCTGCTTTATGGGGATTTACTGGAAATGCTTTACCAGCACAGCTTCCTCTGTATCTGGAAACTCCCAGTTTGTATTTTCACCAAAGAGGGAATTTTATCAACCTTCCTAAACCGGGATGTGCCATTTCCAGGGACATCCTTCCAACAGGAGCCCTGATGTGGGATTATCCAAATGGATCTGAGGTTGAGGCAGGCATTAATTCATCTCAGTGCTTTTTGTGGCTTTTAATGTTCAGTTTAAGATGGAGAAGCTTTAAAAGCTTTATAATTTCCTTGGTAGGGATTAAACAGGAATATTTTCCCTGGGAAGCGTGAGCTGCTCCTCGTCGCTCCCATGGGGAGAGTGAGGGGATTCCCATCTCCTTTCTCTCCAGGTGTCCCTTCCAGCAGCTCCTCAGGGATGCTGCCACATCCAACACGGCCTGTAGGGAACAGGGAATATTCCCAGGTTGGGTGTTTTGGGAGATATTTACATTTATGACTGGGAGGTGCTGCTCCCACTCCAAATCTGGGTATTTATGGAATTTAGGTATCAATAATTCGGTGCCGAGGCTGTCACCAAAGTTGGAGGCCAGAAACAGTCTGGATTAACTTTAATGCGACCTGGATTTGGTCCACACTGAAGCTGGACTTGGAAAGGGATTGGTTTGTATCAGGACTGCTCTTTCCTGAGGTCCCAGGTCCTGGATGGAGAGATCCAGAAGGAGCAGGAGGACCTGGAGCTCTCTCCTGGGATCTGCTGGTGGCAAAGACACCAGACTTGGCATCCTGGAAGTGCTCCAAGTCCTGGTGGTCCTGAGCCATCCATCTGCTCTGGAATGTGGCATTCCAGGCTCCGGGCTCGGGGTCTGTGTGCCAGATGTGCTGGGTACCAGGAAAGGGGACAGGTTCCCCTCAGAACTGTATCAAAATCAGCCTTTTATAGGCTGGTCCTATTTTAGTCAATCTTTCTTTATCCATCTGGGACGTGTTAGAAAATCTGAGGCGGCAGAATTCCTGCTTAAAGCCAGTGCCATGCCTAATGGGCTACTACTTACTCCAGCAGATTCCTCATTTATTGTTTTTTTTTTAAATATATGGGGTCATATTTTTTAACCCTCGCGGATGGGGAGCATGTCTCACAAAAAGGTTTATGGGTTTATGGCATCGTGTGCTGCCTGTGAGTTATGAGGCTGTTCCTGTCTGGCAGGGAATGAAAGAGCCCAGCATCTGGCAGAACGTGGAACCAGAAATCCCAGGACTTCCCACTCGGAGGAGCTGGGATGGCTGATGGATGTTGTGATAAAATGTCTCTTTTGACGTGTGAGGCAGGACAGTTGGAGGCCCTTTCTGTCGAAATTGCTGGAGTTTAACCAAACCTCCTGGCTGGAAACTGGAGGGAATCAGTCACTGTGCAGCACGTTGCTGCCATGCCGTAGCAGGGATGCTGAAAATCCCTAAATATTCCTCTTTTGTCCCATGTTTTAGGAGCAAATCTCGACTCAGCTCTGTGGAAAAGGATCTGAATAGAGCCCAGAATTTCAGGGATCAGTCCAGAAAATCTCAAAGCAAAGCCTCATCAGGTTCTTGTCACCCACATCCAGAGCTCAATGAAGTTTCTAGAAGACTTTCTGAAGCATTTAGTGACAACTGGAATAAAAATAGCCATTAATAAATGTTGCATATTAGGAATTCCCCGATATTTCCTCCTCTGAGTCACTGGATGAGGCAGAATCAGGTGTGAACTCCCTGTCTGGAGCATCCATCTGATACTTGGGGGGTGAAATAATTGCTGTAGAGGAGCCTTGGGATGGAGTAATGAGACAAATAATCATTCAAATTCCTGCATTTTGCTTTGTTATAGATTTAAAGTCGACCCTCTTCACTTGGAGAGCATTTTTATTGTGC
This sequence comes from Edolisoma coerulescens, assembly GCA_013397115.1. Classification (NCBI taxonomy): domain Eukaryota; kingdom Metazoa; phylum Chordata; class Aves; order Passeriformes; family Campephagidae; genus Edolisoma; species Edolisoma coerulescens. The sequence continues at coordinate 245,063 of VWZW01000660.1, read as the reverse complement.
AGAACAAAACCCTTTTGCTGACAAAGCTGGTGAGGTGCTGTTACATAATTCTGTCACCAAACCCTTGCTCCTAATTTGCCTTTTTTGCTGATGCCTCATTCCATAAACACTGATTTATCCTTCAGGGAGAATAAGAAATAGTGGAATTTCCAGAAGGTGTTCCTGGTGGGTTTAATATTCTCTTTTTTTTACCAGAATAACAACCAACCTCCTGACTTGTCACCGACAGATTCTTTTTTTTGTGTTGGAATGACTCAAACAAATGACTGAAAACTCCCATTTTGCACGTGTCAACCTCCTCCTTTCTCAAGGTAACTTAAAATAAAGGCTCCTCACTTTCTCACGTCGGCTTCAGAGGAAAACATCAGACATTCCTCTTCAGAAGTTCTGATAGGAACAGATGAGACCTGTGAGATGATCAAAGGGAGAGGGAAGTTTGCTGAAATTCCCTGTCGGTGTGATGGAGCCACGAAATGCTGTGCGTTCCCATCCTGCCTGTCAGATTCCAGCCTGCAGAGAGCTTCTTTGGTGCACGTTTGTTTGCATTTTCAGTTGTCAGGATCTTCCAAATGAGTGAAAAAAAGAAAATCCGTGGGGTTAACGATCGGTTGGTCTGTGGGATAAATCAGTGGGATCCTCTGGGATAAATAAATAGTGACCAGGAGAAACGGGATGAGGGGGACAAGCTGCAGTGGTGGTTTGGAAGGGATCGTTCCTGGTCTGTTTTGCTGATTCCCTGCTGAATTTTTTTTTTAATTTGAAAATTCATTTACCTCCCAGACCGATGCACAACTTTGACGGCCCCAGGAGTGGAATTAATATTTCCTTCAAACCTGTAGATGAACTACAAAAAACCCCAGAGATGCAGCAATGCGCACACAATTTTCTCAAATTTGTAGGTTTTTTTTTCCAACTCCACACAGCAGACCCAACATTTTGTGCTGTCTCCCAAATCTTTAGCTTTGACAGAAGGTAGAAATCAGTGTCTGGTGTGTCTAACAAAAGGCAGCATCAACACATCTCCGTGTACTTGAATATTCAAATTCACATCTTTATTCATCTCCCTCCAACCGTTCCAAAGTCGCTCATCACCAGCTGTGGGCATGAACCACACGAGCTGTGAGCTCAGCAGAGGTTTCTCCACAGACGGATGAAGGAGAGCCCTGAGGTCGTGGTGAGATCATCATTTCATCACCCTGAAATCAGCATCCTCTGGGAGCAATCGCAGCTCAGCTGCTCCCAGCCAAGCCTGAATATCTCGGGAAAAAGGAGAAGGGAGACTCCTGGCTTTGCCCATCCTTTCTGCCCTGAGTAAAACAACTTTTGGAGTGAATCAGTTTGAGAGAAGAAAGCCTTGGGGCAAAATGTTTCGCTGAGTAAATCAGTTTAACGTGGAAAACCAACAGAAGGGCTGAGTGCTTTTAAAAACTTTTCTTTTTCTGTTGTGCTCCCTTTTTTCACCAGGGAGAAGCTGGTCTTTGGGACCCAGCTCTGGTCCTGGGTGCACCAGTGGCTGCACCTATTTCCCTGTTCCTTTGGGAGCCTTTTGAGAGTGAATTAACTTGTGTGAAAAATGGCATTTCTCGTTAGTATGGGCGCTGTGGAGCTGATAAAGTGAGTGGCTCTGGAAAGGTCACCGAGGCAGGGTGGCCGCGGGCTGTGACATCTCTTTTGTAGCACATCACTGCCTGGTGTGAGCGCTGCTGTCCCTCCAGACTCCCCGAGGATGTCGGGGAGGTGTCCGTGGCTGCAGAGCTGTCACCCTGCCGGCCAGAGGGCAGAGGAAATGAAGGCACTGCTCCCTGGGGCACCTCCTGAATATTTATAGTGGCAGCGCTAAGGATTTCCATGGAGCTACTCGGCCCCGGGGGGAGGATCTGGAGCTGATTTTCTGCTGCTGTTTGCTTTGCGAGCTGCCAGGATCCATCCCCAAAGCTGCTGAGCTGCCTGGGTGCACAGCAGTGATGGGGCTGTGACAGCTCCTAAGGAGCTCCAGGGCTGGGGACAGCAGGGCACAGCTGATCGTAACACACTGATCACCCCAAAAACACCCACGGGGAGAGGAAAAGGGAGAGGAATCAACTCACATCAGCCAAGGACCTGTCTGGCCAACCCTGAGCTCTTGGGAGAGGGCCCGGCCCTGGCACAGGGTGCCCAGAGAAGCTGTGGCTGCCCCTGGATCCCTGGCAGTGTCCAAGGCCAGGCTGGACGGGGCTTGGAGCAGCCTGGGACAGTGCAAGGTGTCCCTGCTCATGGCAGGGAGTGGGACAAGATGGGTTTTATGGTTCCAACCCAAACCATCGGATGGTTTTATGAGCCCTCTGCTGCCAGTGCCCCTCTCCAGCCCTTCTCCTTGCCCATCCCTGCCTGTGGAGTGGTTTAAACACTTGCCAGTATTTAACCTGAGCCCAGCAGCCCTGAGCAGCAATAAAAGCCAGTGCTGTGTGTTTGTGCACTGACTGCTGATTGCCTGGGTCGCAGAAAAGTGGGTTAGACTCAGATTATTGCCTTTGTCCACGTTCCTGACCTTTTCCCTCGCATATTGCGTGGCCCGCGGGTGGAGGAAGGAGGATTAAAGGTTAAGAAACCTCTCTTGAAAGAGCTAGGATGCCTAAATGTTTAAAATGTTTCCTTTCCCCAGTAATTCCAATCTATATTAAAGCTAAAACCCTTCCAAGAGGTAATAAAACAGAGCAGTGGAGGAGATCATTGGGAAGATTAGGAAGAAGAGACTTAAGAGCTTACTCTTGATGCTCCTGGGTTTATACTTTGTTCTTGTTTTACTCTGTCAATCTCTCCTAGCATTTCTCCCAGTGATTTTATTGTGTTTTTATGGAGCAGGGATGGTGCTGCAAACTACCAGGGAGAAGCTTGTTGTCGTTGAGCAGAGGGGGAAGAACATTCCTTTGCACATTTTTCGCTGTTCCTGTTATATCTCAAATTTAGAAAGTAACAAGAAGCAGCATCCAGTTTTCATTAATGCTTCAGGGTTGGTTGGGTTTGGTTTTTTTTTTTTTTTGGCACATATGTTTTCGTTTCCAGACGTCCAAAGGAGAAGATGAAATTCCCCACTTCCCAGCCAGCACACCAAGACCAGCAGATTCCTTGGATTTTGCTGCCAGGTAGGAGCCTGGTAACCTGCTTTGTCTGCTTGGGTTATCCCTAAAGCCAGCAGCAGTGGGAAGTACAGTGCTGGGTTTTTTGGGACAAAGGGTCGTGCTGTGACTGCTTCCCTTCTGTGAGCGTTCCTCTTGACACAGCCTGGCTGGTGGCCCACATTAATTTGCTCCAAAAAAAAAAAAAAAAGGAAAAAAAAGAGATGATCTTCACGTTCTTGGAGGAGTTGTGTGCTCCATCTGGATACTGCAAACCTGTGAACCCTGTCCAAATAACTCCCGTGTTCTCCTTGCTTGATTTTTGTGCATCTTGTCAGTTAAATATATCCGAGAGCTCCCGTGGCAGCAGCGTGAGGGCGGCTCGTGCCTGACGCAGCCAAGGAGTGCCCTTGGCAGTGCTCACATGGAGCATTGGCTCCCTGATTAAATCCCAGCAGCGTGGAATTCTGTTTGGGATGGCTCACAAGTCGGTGTTGGCAGGAATTCCACAGAATTCCCATGGAAATGTGTTTTGTCAGCTCAGGTGGGAGCAGGTCTCGGAGCTCCGGGCCTGGTGCTCGCTGCTGCGCTGGCACTGGGGGGACTGGGGGATGTTAAAAGGCTCCTCTCCCTCTTAATTTCGGTGTTTCTATGGAAACAGATCCCGAACAGGAATCGTTCTTTCCTGCTTTTTCTCATCCTGGTTTCGTCAGTGGGGAAAAGTGAAACTTGGGATGAAAGCCAGAGCAGGCAGCAGTAGGTGTTGCTGAGGGAGCAGGACCAGGTCCTTGCTGCTCACGTTCCTCTTCACTTCCAAATCAAAATACATGGAAATAGGGACTCCAAAAGCTTCAGCTCTTATTTGGGAGATGATTTCTGCATTTTATTCAAAAAGTGACTCGTGTGACCATGACTTCAGGCAGAACATTGCCACCAGCTGGAAGGGAAGGAGGCTGCAGAGTTTTCCAGATTTCTCCTAAACCCCCTGACCTGGAGCACCTCTAGCTTCGGTTTCAGGAATAAAAACCCAAACACTGAGCACTGTGCAATTATGGAAATAAAATATTCTTTTTGGGATAGAGAATTTGGATGAGAAGAGTTTGGGGCCAGGCCTGTGTTTGTCAGGGAGATGAAAACCAGCAGCTCTGTGCTGTCTGAGGCATTTGGGTCTTGTCTTCATCACCACAAGAAGAGCAGGATAAGGAGGTGCAAGCTGGGGGTGAAAGTTGGGAAAAGAAATCCCTCTACAAGTCATCGGTGAAGCAGCTTCTTGGCAATAAAAACTTCAGGAATTGTTTTCTCTTTGGTGATAAACTTGGAAGTCTGGACGTTGAGTGCTTGGCTGGAGAGGGACCTGGAGCTCTCGGGGCTGCAGGACCTGGAGCACCCAATGGATTTGGTGCTTTTGAGGCATTTCTAACACTGCTGGTGGCTGTCACTCAGTGTCACAGCAGGGTGACAGGTTCCATGTGCTCCAGATGTTCCTTGTCTTTACTCCAAGGTGTCTGCACTAACAGATCACGTTTTGTTTCATACCTGGCAAATCCTTCAGGAGGCCCAGCTATCCTAGCACCGGGCAGGAATGAGGAATAAACTCCAGTAATTTAGGTTGTTACTGGTCAAACTGGGCTGAGCCTCTGGCTGCGTCCAGGGAGGAAAGAGTGAAAAGGGAAGGAAGGTGGTGAGCACCTGGACAGGTTCAATCCCAAACCAAACAGGAGAGTTTCGCACAGGTTGGCTTGGGAATAATTCCCTTTTTGGGAGATTACTCCTCTCTGTGGTGTTCAGGGACAAAGAGCAGAGCTCAGGAAGATAACCTGTCCTGGTATCTGTGACAGGAGGGAGAGCTGGCCACTGCCATCCTTGTCACCCTGAGAAGGGAAAGCAGAACTGTCCAAGCATTTTGAGACTTTCCCCAAATCTCCCCATCCAGAGATGGGCTGGAGCCCCTGATGGGATCTAAGCTGGGTGTAACTCTGAAGTTCAGCACCTTGTCATGGTCTTCTTCAGCAGCCAGCTCTGCTCTGTGTCCCCGTTCCCATCCTCTCCAATTGAAGGAGACTTCACTAGAAAAGGAGACTTTTCACTAGAAAAATCTCTGCTGCTTGATTCACACAGAAGAGAAACAGTTAAACTTTCCTTTTTTTTCTTTTTTTTTAAAGGGCCTGCCTTGCTGTAAGTTTTGGTATTTAAAATTAATGAAGAAAACGAGAAAATAATGTGGCTCGGATTACTCCTCCTCAGCTGTTTTGCTTTTTCTGGCAAATTGTTGCTTGTAGACGTCTGGCATTTTATTTCTTTTTGGGATTTTTTTTTTTTTTTTAAGCTTTGACATCTCTCATCATGCTCCATATAACTCTTCCTTGGGAATTATGTGACGGGTGGATGGCCCCTCATTCCTGGTCCTGCTCCTCAGGGCATCCTTTTGCAAAGCCCTTCTCCCCCTCTTCCTTCCCTCCTCCAACCTGTGGGCGTCTGACTCAGAGAGCTGGAGACTCATTCTGGAGCTTTCACGTGTAACTTCTCATTAATTAACTCGTGACTCAACACGTTCACATTAGAAGAAAGGGAATTTGCAGTTTTGCTTTTGCTTTCCCTGTTTTTGGTGCCGCATGGGTGCGTGGTAGAATTCCTTTGGAGATGGTAACATTTGTGGGATAGATCAAGTTGTGATTGCCCCATTCCTGGAAATGTTCCAGACCAGGTTTGGAGAAACCTGGGATAGTGGGAGGTGTCCCTGCCTATGGCAGGGAGTGGAATGAGATGGCTTTAAGGTCCCTTTCCACCCAAACCAGTCTGGAATTCTCATTGTAGGGCTAAAGCAGGTTCTGGCACTGGACCCAGGTTTGAAAGGAAAAGATCTTCTGGAAGCAATGAGGTTCTTGCGTGAGTGCGGCTACAGTGGTGGGAACTGCTCTGCCCATGTTGCCCTGCTCAGTGGGGTTGGCCATATCTCCCAATTTCTCCAGGTCAAAATCCTGGCACTGAGCTGTCTCTGCCAGCATGGTTGGGTTGGGCATCTTCCATCACGTTGGTTTGAGTGTCTTCCATCACTTTGTGGTGGGCATCTTCCATCATGTTGGGTTGGGCATCTGCCATCACTTCGGGCTGGGTGTCTTCCATTACACTGGGCATCTTCCATCACGTTGGGTTTGGCATCTTCCATTGGGTTAGGTGTCTTCCATCAAATTGGATTGGGCCTCTTCCATCACACTGGGCATCTTCCATCAGGTTTCGTTGGGCGTCTTCATCAGTGATGGGTCCAAATTCCCACATGTCCCATGTGCAGAAGGTCCAACCGCTCCAGCTGCCAGACTTGCAAATGAGGAGGTGTTAACGAGCATGGAGGCTCCTGGCAGCAGCTCCTCAATTCTCCTGAGGTTTGGGAAGTACCGGGTGTCCGGATGCCACCTCCATCGGAGCAGGGCAGGGCGATGGCGACCATCCCAGAAGGAGACATTTCCAATGGATTTGTCCCATGCCTACAGCCACACTTGTGCTCTTCAGAGGGGACCTCCCTCCTCTTGAACTTTAAATGCCCATAAACCCCCAGGTTTCTCTTTCTTCCACTTTGCACTTTAGGAATGGTTGGAAAACTGAAGGAAAAATTGTTAAACCGAAGCAATTGAGTTGAGCATCCAGCTGCAAGCCTGGGGCCAAGCCTCTGACAGGAAAAACAACTCCAAACCCTCCTGCACCCAAATAAGTCCAATAAAAGCTCCAAACTTAATCTTGAACTTGAGCTCGTAAGATTGGGGTTATTAAAGTTATTAAAATCCAGTTGTTGGAGGGCTGGGGACTCCGTTAAGGAATCTGCGGCTCAGGGAGGAATTTTGCCCGGGGGGATTTCCTGGTTAATGCAGCTGTTGACTGGCAAATTGCTTTGCTGGCTGGGCCTGCGCTGGGATGCTTCCATATGGAATTGCTGCTGCTGCTGGAGGTGAAGGGGAAGAGTGGGAAAAACTCCCAGTAATTCAACCCCTGTGTGGGATTCAGGCTCCTGGTTCTCTGTCCCAGCTATAAATATTAAACCTGGATTTGGGATGGGATTTCAGCGTGGCCTGTTGGCTCCTCTTCCCGACCTCATCCATCTCCAAGCCGGAGGGGTGGGCTGCAGGATGCTGCTCTCCTCTCCTTATCCATTTTTCCTCTCCTTATCTGTCCGTATTTCCTCTCCTTCCATTAATCACTCTAATGGCAAACTGGGGGAAAAGGAGTTTAAAAATCCCTATTTATCTGTAGGAACATGTCAGAACCTGAGCCAGCTCTGCCCCACAGTGCCTTGGGAGGTGGAAAAGCTCTGGATTTTGGGAGCTGGGGGATGAGAGATCCCCCACTACTCCATGTCTGCCGGGAGGTGACATTCCAGGGTCACGGAGTGCTGGATTTATTCCTTTGAGGGCTCTAAACTCTCTTTGCAAGGGGCACGTTTGAGTTATGAGTTGCAACTCCACCGAGTCCCAGCGTCTGGGCAGAAACGATCCCCCAGCTCATTGTAAATGCAGGCAGGCCTGCAGTAAATAGGATTCAATTAGCAGGAAAAAGCTCGGAAAACCAGAATTTCTTTGCAGTTAGAAAGGCTGGAAGAGGGGGAAGAGGGTAAGCCTGGAGTTGCTGAGCCAGACCTGGTGCCTGATTCGTGCTGGACGGGGGAAATTGCTCTGGTTTGGATTAAATTTTAGATTATGTAAGGCTGGAACTGAGTCTGACTGATTTAAGTTGTACCAGGCTGAATTTTGAGTCCCAGCTCTGATAGCTTTAAACATTTCTGGCCAGGCTCCAGAGCGCTCCCCTGTTAGACTGCACAGGAGATATCACCTGGTAATCTTTCCCTTCGTGAGAAGATTCATCTATTAAACCAAAGTTTTTCACTATAAAAATGTATTTAATGTTATTTTTTCAGGGGACAACACGTTTTTTCAACCTGCCTACCACTGCTGTGGCTGCCTCATCCCTGGAAGTATCCAAGGCCGGGTTGGACAGGGCTTGGAGCAACCTGGGAGAGTGGAAGGTGTCCCTGCCCACGCCAGGGGTGGGACTGGATGGGCTTTGAGGTTTCCTCCACCCCAAACCATTCTACGGTTTTATAATTCAGAGTTTTCACTGAAAACACAAACACTTCCAGCCAATATTTTTTATAAACCCCAAAGTAATTTCATTTTTTTTGGAAGGCCTTTTCAGAGAGGGGAAAAAAAAAACCTTGGAAGAGCTTTGCTGGCTAAGCCTGAGAAAAAGTCTGTGTTACTGAATTCCCTTGTAGAAACATGTTTAGTTCCACAAACGTGAAGGTGCCGGCGCTGCAGGTGTGTGAGGGGGTGATAAGTGCTGTTCACACACCTAGCAAAGCAGTGTGCAAATAAATGACCACCTTCCTGGTGATTTGAAACTCCTGACAGGTTCCTTACAGAAAGGAAACAGCCAGTCCAAATGGATTCAGCCCAGAACTTGTGTTTCATGGATGAAACTCTCCGAGGTGCTCGAAAGCGCGGCAGGAAAACGCGAAATCCCACGGGTTTGGACGGAATCGTTACAACTTCGCGGCCAGGAATTCTGACAACTCCTGCACAGCGCTGGTCTCCTTCCTTTTCCCATCCTCTCCAGGCTGCTGTGATGGATGCATCTCATTCCCAGGCGGGGAGCATCTCCAGCAGGAACGAGAGCCCCCCGGAAAGCAGTGGCTATGGGCAGAGCGCAGTTGTTAGGCTGATTTCCCTCCGTAATGAGGTGTTGTGGAGCACAGCTCCATTGAAAAGCCTTTAAATAATGTTAGCATTGACTAGAACAACCTTCCAGGGAAATCAAATCCCTCGCCGCCTCTGGTGCTGCCTCTGAAAGGGAATCAATTTTCTTTGCCTGATAGCTTTCCCCGGCACTTAACGCGCGTGGGGGAAGGCGCTCATTGTGAGGGTCGCCTGGGAATAGCCTTCCGAAGGTCAAATCTTGGGGAAAAAAAATAGAGGAGAAGAAAGAAAACAAGGTTTGGTGACCCCTATCCTGATGGGAAGGACGTGCTGCAGCTGCTTGGGTGGGGAGAGGGGCTAGAATGCTCATGGTAGGGTTTGGTTGTAGGTTTTAATTATAGATACAATGAGTCTGTGTGTGTGTCTTCCTTAAAATTCCAATCAGGAAGCCAATCCTAGCCTGGATTTGGGCTCGCTGGCTGTTTGGGTGTCCCTGGTTTAGTTGCAGCATCCTTGGCTTGCAGAGTCCGAGCCAGCTGGAGCATCCAACGCGTCGCTTCCCTCGCTTTGGAGACAAAGCAACGCCCAGAACGAATCCAAAAATCCCGTGTTCCTGGCTGGCTGCTCCATGGCTTCGCAGGGAAATTCCCAGCAAAGTGCAAAATCAGGGATTCCTTTAATAACACACTTAATTCCAAGTGTGGCCGTTCCCCGGGTTTGCTCCACTCTGCAGCTGTGAAAACCAGGAATGAACATTTTGGGGTGAAACCAGGAGTGTTCGGGCCACTCTCAATTCCTGTAGCACAAGCCCCAGGACATCAGGATGAATGAGCTTCCAAGGATAACAGGAGGTGGGATTGGCCCAGGATGGATCCTCGGCAAAATGCAAAGCGCAGGGATTGCGTAGGACAGGGAATGAAATGTCAGAGCGGGGGTTCAGGTACTGAGGGGGAACATTTCCCAGGAAAATCCCACTTGGAAATAATTTTCCCCATAAAATCCCAACTGCAGAGTGTCACCATAATGCGCCCTAATGACGGGGAGGGGGGGCAATTTTAGAAAGTGGTTTTAAAAAAGCTCTGGAATCCATCTGGATTCTCTTAGGAATGAGCAAAACCTCATCAGGGACCACTTCAAAGCCCATTTCCTCCTGCTTAAATTATCTCGTGTGCGCCTGCTGCTGCACGGACATTGCTCCATTAGGGATGATTTTTGCCTGTGCCTAATCGGAACAAACTGCACAATATTCCAGGAGTGATTTCCAATTTGTTGGGAGCCCTGATTCCTGCAGACAGCCTGGCTTGGCTTTGGAGGTGGATATCGGGGGGAATTCACAGCCCTCCTGCCTGATGTCCTGCCCAGAGGCTTTGGGAAATGGAATTAATTGGGGGTTTTTAGGAAGGATGGCAGTGTTATATATCAATAGTGTGTGAGTTGTTTTAATGGTGTTGAGCTTTCAAATTGTTTTATATTTATTGTATTAATATTTAATTTATATTTTCTATTTATATTCATAATTATATTTATATAGTGTATATATACGTATTTTATCTATTATTTATTTTTATATTTTTACGTTTCTCTTGTATATTTTAATATATCTTAATCTATATGATATATTTATGTTTAAAAATATATCATATATTTTATATATTTATTCTATATTTATTATCTATTTTATCAATTTAAATATATATTTATTTGTAATTTTTTTCATATTCCACAGGCCTGATGACCAATCTTTCCACGCACTCTCCAGGATGAAGGCTCAACCTGCTGCTGCCACCCCAGGTATTTTCTTCTCCAGTTCCCTTTTCCCATTTTCCCCTTTTTATCTCTTCTCCCATTTCACGTTTTTTGCNTTAGACTGCACAGGAGATATCACCTGGTAATCTTTCCCTTCGTGAGAAGATTCGTCTATTAAACCAAAGTTTTTCACTGTAAAAATGTATTTAATGTTATTTTTTCAGGGGACAACACGTTTTTTCAACCTGCCTACCACTGCTGTGGCTGCCTCATCCCTGGAAGTATCCAAGGCCGGGTTGGACAGGGCTTGGAGCAACCTGGGAGAGTGGAAGGTCTCCCTGCCCACGCCAGGGGTGGGACTGGATGGGCTTTGAGGTTTCCTCCACCCCAAACCATTCTACGGTTTTATAATTCAGAGTTTTCACTGAAAACACAAACACTTCCAGCCAATATTTTTTATAAACCCCAAAGTCATTTCATTTTTTTTGGAAGGCCTTTTCAGAGAGGGGAAAAAAAAAACCTTGGAAGAGCTTTGCTGGCTAAGCCTGAGAAAAAGTCTGTGTTACTGAATTCCCTTGTAGAAACATGTTTAGTTCCACAAACGTGAAGGTGCCGGCGCTGCAGGTGTGTGAGGGGGTGATAAGTGCTGTTCACACACCTAGCAAAGCAGTGTGCAAATAAATGACCACCTTCCTGGTGATTTGAAACTCCTGACAGGTTCCTTACGGAAAGGAAACAGCCAGTCCAAATGGATTCAGCCCAGAACTTGTGTTTCATGGATGAAACTCTCCGAGGTGCTCGAAAGCGCGGCAGGAAAACGCGAAATCCCACGGGTTTGGACGGAATCGTTACAACTTTACGGCCAGGAATTCTGACAACTCCTGCACAGCGCTGGTCTCCTTCCTTTTCCCATCCTCTCCAGGCTGCTGTGATGGATGCATCTCATTCCCAGGCGGGGAGCATCTCCAGCAGGAACGAGAGCCCCCCGGAAAGCAGTGGCTATGGGCAGAGCGCAGTTGTTAGGCTGATTTCCCTCCGTAATGAGGTGTTGTGGAGCACAGCTCCATTGAAAAGCCTTTAAATAATGTTAGCATTGACTAGAACAACCTTCCAGGGAAATCAAATCCCTCGCCGCCTCTGGTGCTGCCTCTGAAAGGGAATCAATTTTCTTTGCCTGATAGCTTTCCCCAGCACTTAACGCACGTGGGGGAAGGCGCTCATTGTGAGGGTCGCCTGGGAATAGCCTTCCGAAGGTCAAATCTTGGGGAAAAAAAATAGAGGAGAAGAAAGAAAACAAGGTTTGGTGACCCCTATCCTGATGGGAAGGACGTGCTGCAGCTGCTTGGGTGGGGAGAGGGGCTAGAATGCTCATGGTAGGGTTTGGTTGTAGGTTTTAATTATAGATACAATGAGTCTGTGTGTGTGTCTTCCTTAAAATTCCAATCAGGAAGCCAATCCTAGCCTGGATTTGGGCTCGCTGGCTGTTTGGGTGTCCCTGGTTTAGTTGCAGCATCCTTGGCTTGCAGAGTCCGAGCCAGCTGGAGCATCCAACGCGTCGCTTCCCTCGCTTTGGAGACAAAGCAACGCCCAGAACGAATCCAAAAATCCCGTGTTCCTGGCTGGCTGCTCTGTGGCTTCGCAGGGAAATTCCCAGCAAAGTGCAAAATCAGGGATTCCTTTAATAACACACTTAATTCCAAGTGTGGCCGTTCCCCGGGTTTGCTCCACTCTGCAGCTGTGAAAACCAGGAATGAACATTTTGGGGTGAAACCAGGAGTGTTCGGGCCACTCTCAATTCCTGTAGCACAAGCCCCAGGACATCAGGATGAATGAGCTTCCAAGGATAACAGGAGGTGGGATTGGCCCAGGATGGATCCTCGGCAAAATGCAAAGCGCAGGGATTGCGTAGGACAGGGAATGAAATGTCAGAGCGGGGGTTCAGGTACTGAGGGGGAACATTTCCCAGGAAAATCCCACTTGGAAATAATTTTCCCCATAAAATCCCAACTGCAGAGTGTCACCATAATGCGCCCTAATGACGGGGAGGGGGGGCAATTTTAGAAAGTGGTTTTAAAAAAGCTCTGGAATCCATCTGGATTCTCTTAGGAATGAGCAAAACCTCATCAGGGACCACTTCAAAGCCCATTTCCTCCTGCTTAAATTATCTCGTGTGCGCCTGCTGCTGCACGGACATTGCTCCATTAGGGATGATTTTTGCCTGTGCCTAATCGGAACAAACTGCACAATATTCCAGGAGTGATTTCCAATTTGTTGGGAGCCCTGATTCCTGCAGACAGCCTGGCTTGGCTTTGGAGGTGGATATCGGGGGGAATTCACAGCCCTCCTGCCTGATGTCCTGCCCAGAGGCTTTGGGAAATGGAATTAATTGGGGGTTTTTAGGAAGGATGGCAGTGTTATATATCAATAGTGTGTGAGTTGTTTTAATGGTGTTGAGCTTTCAAATTGTTTTATATTTATTGTATTAATATTTAATTTATATTTTCTATTTATATTCATAATTATATTTATATAGTGTATATATACGTATTTTATCTATTATTTATTTTTATATTTTTACGTTTCTCTTGTATATTTTAATATATCTTAATCTATATGATATATTTATGTTTAAAAATATATCATATATTTTATATATTTATTCTATATTTATTATCTATTTTATCAATTTAAATATATATTTATTTGTAATTTTTTTCATATTCCACAGGCCTGATGACCAATCTTTCCACGCACTCTCCAGGATGAAGGCTCAACCTGCTGCTGCCACCCCAGGTATTTTCTTCTCCAGTTCCCTTTTCCCATTTTCCCCTTTTTATCTCTTCTCCCATTTCACGTTTTTTGCACATGCACTGATAGAGAAGAGCAGATTATGTCATTTGCTTCCCCGGTGAGATCCATTTGGATGATCCTGATGTCCTTTGGTGCCATACCCTGATGGCACGATGGCGCCTCAAATTAAACCCCCATAAAAACTGGGATGTGCCCCCATTCCTCCTGTTCCCTTCATGGAGTGACTCCTTTTCCACCTGGCAGGTGAAGGGAGGGCAATTCCTGCCCTTTATTCCATGCTCCATCACAGCCTGGGGATTGCTGCCTGCTGCAGAGTAGGGTTTGGAAAGAAAACATAAGTTTAGGATCTTAAAATAGGTTTTTGGTGGGAATATAGCAGAGTAACGATCCCAGTTTTTGTACCTCTGGAATAGAATTCCAGACTGGTTTGGGTTGGAAGGGATCTTAAATCTCATCCCCCAAGGGCAGGGACACCTTCCACTGTCCCAGGCTGCTCCAAGCCCCATCCAGCCTGGCCTTGGACACTTCCAGGGATCCAGGGGCAGCCACAGCTTCTCTGGGCACCCTGTGCCAGGGCCTCCCCACCCTCCCAGCCAGGAAGTCCTTCCCAATATCCCATCTAACCCTATTCTCCCCCTTGGAATTCTGTTCTTTGAACTAGGCAGCAGCTCCAGACCCTGGGAATGTACAAACATTCCTGGTGGTCCCTGCTCACCATCCCAAACTCCGGCCTGGCCCATGCAGGGAATGAGCCTCAGCAGTGGATGCTCCATCCCTGCTCCCTTCACGAAGTTCCTGCAGGGACAGGGTGAAAAGGAAAAGAGCACATTCCCTATTTCTTCATGTTCTAGATATTAAAGGATTTGGAATGAGGCATCGGGAGGAAACATTCTAAATCCGCTAAATTCAGGATTCACATCTCACCCCTTCCAAAACACTGCTCTGCTAATTTTAAATTAATCCCTAAATTTATGCTCCACAGAAGGGAAACGAGTGGTGAGAACAGACTTGAATTTTTGGCTGAGAATTTGGAAATGCAGCCCTGGGGAGGAGCTGGAAGATGCTGATGGATCCCAGGGAAGCACAAGAGGTGACACCTGGGAGATCTCGGAGAGATTTTGCACATTCCCTGCCCCTTTCCCACACAGACCAAACCTCTCTCCTTGTCCAAACCCCATTTAGGAAAAAAAAGAAAATAAAACCACAGCAGCACAAAGTCCTGAAATCCTCACAGCAATGGGGCCATCCCCTGCAATAATCTGAAATAACCAACAGAAACATTCCTGTATTTTTGATCAGGTGTTTCAGGCGTTATTTCCAACCTGGATATTTGTTAATTCTGTGCAGACAGAAAGAAAACCAAAGCAGGAATGAGATTTTCCACAGCTCTTTTTGCTCAGTGAAGGGAATCGAAGATGAAACATTTACGATGTGCCGCAAATCAGTATCAGCCCGGCGAGGCTTTGACGCGTTCGTACCTTTTATGAAGGAGTAAAGACGATGAAAAATACATGGAAAAACAATATTCCAGAGCCCAGACACCTCTGTGTGTGATCTGATGGGCAATGAGGGATGTACCCCCAGCTGGGAACACGCAAAACATGACCTGAAAACAAAGAAATCAGAGCTGGGAGGAGCCAGCTCCCTGTGGGCTCCCTTTTATGAAAACAAATGATATTCGTGTTTTCTGAAGTTAATTTATCCTACAACTGAAGAGTGAGGTGATTTTTATTCTCTGGCTTGAATTTTATTTGCTTTAAGTATCTGAATAGCCAAACCGTGGTGAGGGCACATGGCAAAGCTTCCCAAATCCAGGTTTCTCCATGGACACGGATGCAGAGTGTGGGGCCAGGAAAAGGCCAAGGGACCACAGCAGTAAATAAAATGTGGGATTTTTAGAACATGTCACTTCAAACATAACTCTTGCTCTGCTGGTTTGCTGTGAAAAGGGTGTCCCAGTGTGGTTTTCCACACTCTGAAATCAACCAAGGTTTTGGCAATGGTTGGGAGGGATTTTTGGCAAAATGTTGGCGAGGTTTGACAAGGCTTTGACAAAGAACCGAGGAAAATCAGCGGGTTTGGGTCAGATTTGGATTTGCACAGAGAGCAAGGACACACAAAGGGACATTTTGGCAAGAGCCAAATCCTTGCTCTTTTGGCCCCCTCCAAACCCCAGATGGGAACTGCTGACCCTTTTGGGAACGATGGAGAGGAGGGAGCAGATCTGCTGTGCTGGATGGAGGAAGGCGGGGAAGAAGAGCTGTGGACAGGGTCTCAAATGCTCCTCATTGTCCCATAAACTTTGTTAATAATTTAATTAATTTAGGAAAAGTAATATCTAATTAATTTAGGAAGGATTTCTTCCCTCTGAGGGTGGGGAGGCCCTGGCACAGGGTGCCCAGAGAAGCTGTGGCTGCCCCTGGATCCCTGGAAGTGTCCAAGGCCAGGTTGGATGGGGCTTGGAGCAGCCTGGGATAGTAGAAGGTGTCCCTGCTCTGGCAGGGGTGGAATGGGATGGGCTTTAAGGTCCTTTCCAACCCAAACCAGTCTGGAATTCTGTGACCCTATAATAAAATGGAAAAGGTTTAAAACCAATGCAAAGTTTGATGGAGCTGCCCTGTGCCTGCTCTTCCCTTGGGATTTTAATTCCGGGAATTCTGGTTCGTACAGAAGTGGTTTGGTGTTTTAAAGGGCAGAGGATTCAGGTGGTTGTGGTGTGTGTTGGGAATTTTCAGCATCCCTCACCTCACTGTGACATGAGCGATGCCCTCATTTAAATAAAGCCGTGATGGAAAACACTATCCTTAGGAAAATTGCATCAAGTCCCTCTGATTTACGCACATTACTTATGGAAAAACGGAGCCTGAAGAGCCCAGGAGAAAATGAAGGTGTGATTTCCTCTGCTGCCACTCCTGGCCTCATCCTCTATAATTTCAAAAGGCACAAAACCACTTCAGATTCTCCCGCAATCGCCTCCGTCTTTGTCTGCTGTCGGAGCCGCCTGTGGCTTGTCACGCTCCATCCTTTTGGCTTCCCTGCAATCTTGGGGCTGTTTAGCCCCGGAATAATGTAATCCAATTTTCTTTGTTGCCATAAAGGCCTTAATTATGGCTTCACGGGATATTGTAATCAGAACACGTCGGGTTTTCTCCCGTGTCAAAGTGACGCCTGCTTCAGATCCATCAGTGTCCTTGTGTTGTCGGAAGCGCTTGGGTAGGTCACGTGTGGGATGGGTTTATCCAGCACCAGTTTTCCTCCAGCGACACAAACTCTCAGCTGGCTTGGAATTTCTGCCTTTCTCTCGAGGTGATTGCTGCAGAAATGTGATGATCCCTCTCGGATTTTTTCCCGTTGGCATTTGCAGGAAGAGTTTTCATTTTGCCCGACCCTACGTGGTCGGTGACCTCGGGGTGAGCAGGGGCCACCTGGGATGTGGCAAAAGTCCACCCTGGTCACTCACAGCTTTGCTTAAATAACACCAGGGCTGTGCCTGAAGCAAAAAAAAAAAAAAAGAAAATAACATTTTTGGATGTTATCTTGCATTTTCCAGGGAAATTTTAATCAGAAATACATTTTTATTGCAAAGATGCTGTTGGCTGGTGTCCAGCTTGTGTCATTCCAAGTCACCTCCCCAAAAGCAGAGGGGATGGGATGGAGCCAGGCTTTGGAGGTACCTGCAGCCTCTGGCATTTCTGGGAACAGCCCCAGCATAGGCACAGGGAAACACAGACTCACAGAATCATGGAATGGTTTGGGTTGGAGGGACCTTAAAGCCCATCCCATTCCACCCCCTGCCATGGGCAAGGACACCTCCCACTATCCCAGGGTGCTCCAGCCTGGCCTGGAAATGGATCCAGGGCTGAGCGTTTTCCTTGTGGCTGTGGATTTGCTGAAATTCCCAGCAGTTTGTGTCCAGCCTGGCTGAGGACAGGAGGCAGGAATGCACTGGGAATGCTGTCCTGGGATGTGCTCTTGCTCCACCTGAAAATTGTCAAGCTCAGCTGGGATTGGGCTGGGAGCTCTGGGATGGTTTCTCTGCTGGAAAAGCAAATTAAATCTCTTCTGTTATGGGATCATTCCCAAGGTTCCTTCCCAACAGAAGGAGCCTTCCACTTCCACAAAGAACCTGAGCCTATTCCTCCCATCTGACCTCCAGTTTGCCCTGGCTGGCTGGGGGTGGGATTTCTCCTCCTGTAAAATGCTGCTGTGGGATTTTCCAAAAGGGTTTCTGACGCTGTCCTTTTAAAAGAAAATCCAAGCATAGATTATAGCTGTTTCCCAGGTTTAATCCCTAAATACATTGGGAATTATTTTATTTTCCCAGAAATACCATTTGCCTGGTGTGTGGATGACCCCGGGGAACCCTTTTAGGAATCTCCTTCACAAAGGGAATCCAGCTGGGTGTGAAATGAGCCCTTTTGTCCGTCGGAAATGCGGGATGAGGGTCGGGATCGATACATCCCTGCCTCTGGAGTAGCCCGGCCACGGACCCGGCAACAATGGGAAGAGAGGTTCAAAAGATTTCTGCTGGATGCAGCCAGTGGCAAATAATAATCAGCATTTTAGCAGGAGATTAAATTGCTCCTCTCGCTCCTGTTTTAGCGCTTCAGCTGCAGCCCTGAGCCGGGAATGGTGCCCTTGGATGTTGTTACTCTTATCCTAAAGCACGACAATAAAATCCCAGCTCCATGCAAATCCTGCCAACCTTCGGAATATCTGTGAGCAAAGCTCTTCCACGACTCCAAGTGGTGTTATCCATCCTGGGAATAACCTGGGCAAAACAGCCCCTCCTGGTTGGTGGCCGCTCACTGCCCTCAAATCTTTTTGTCCCATTTCCGATGAATTAATCCACGTTTTTCCAACTCCTAATTCCTTGTTCTGGAGTTGTTGTTAATTTTCCAGGAGCTTCTGCTCTTTCCCAGCATTTATGGCCCACTGCAGAAAAGGCAGAGCTCTGTCTCCAGCTGGGAAAACACCCAGAGTTATTTGCATATATGCAAATTGAGGGATTTAGCGGCATTTTGGGATTAGGAGAAGGTTGTGGGGATGGAAAACTCAGTGTCAGTGGGGAAAAAAACAGGCTGGGAGCTCCTTTGCTCCATATCTTCTCTCCATTGGAAGCCAATCCGTATAAAAATTCCGTAACTGTTTTCTCAAAAAAAAAAAAGAGGTGGAATTGTGGTATTTGTGCTGTTTGTTTCTCCCTGAATGATGCATTTATTTTTCCATTTTATTGCCTTGCAGATGGAGAAAGTCTCTTTGCACTGAGCATTCACTCAGCCTCGAACCATGGTCTTTGTGCCTTCCCAAGCGGAGCTGCATGAAATTCCTCAGTCAGATATTCCCAGAAAATGTAAAATCAGCTCTGTCACCATTATTTCTCTACTTACACAAGTAATTTTTGGAGGCTGAAAGGCAGCCTGTAAAGTTCACTGCAGCATTTCCAAATTCCATGGTCCTGCTATTTGGGTTTAGTCCTGAAATGCCATTGAGGAGTCGTGCTGGAACTGTTTCATTTTCTCAGGAAAAAATTTAATTTAACAGTGAAAATGGAGGAGGGAATGAATTTGAAAGGGTTTTTCCCTCCCATTTTTTGAGACCAGCAGGAAAATGAGAGTCCAGCCCTTCCCAGAGCTCCAGCCTTTCCCAGAGCTCCATGCCAGCAGTGTCAGGGAACATAAATCCCACTCACAGCCTCATATGGATGTTGCCCCCTCCCTGCTGTATGGTGGATATAATTTAAACCTTCCCAGACTGAATATTCCTGGTTAAATGCACTCACCCTGCCTTTCCCTCTCATTCCTACTTGGAAATGCATCCTTGCTCCTGCTCCAGCTCCCAGGACAGGGCTCACAGCAGCTGTGCCATCCCTGTAACCTTGGGGTGTCTTAAAACGGTAGATTTTCCAATTAAATTTTGATTTGGAAGCTGCCAGATGAGAGCTTTGCATATAATAAGAGTTTAGCATTTGGGAAAAATTCCCATCCAAATATCCCACATTTCCTTGGCTTCGTTTCTCCCACAGAACCCCAGGCTTGTTTACTCAGATCCTTTTTGCTTTGGTGTCACAACCCTGCCCTTTCCTTCCTCCTTCCGCGTGCTCTGCTCGGCATTAAATCTCCGGATTCTGGCACGAAGTCATTCCTGCTCCGTGCGTTTTTCCTTCGGCTCCTCTCCTCTCCAGGGATATGGGATCCATCCAAGGATGGCACATCTCTTAAATAACACTTATGATAATGCTTGAAGAGAGCCATAAATGGAATTGCTGCCGTTAGCTCCGGAATGTGCCACTCATTCCCGCTCTGATGGGGTGCTCACAGCCACAGCTTCCCAATATTCCGCTCATAGGCTGGTTTTTACATTTATCTCATGGAATTCCAGGGTTGGAAGTGACGTTCCTCCTCCGATGGGGTGCTCACAGCCACAGCTTCCCAATATTCCGCTCATAGGCTGGTTTTTACATTTATCTCATGGAATTCCAGGGTTGGAAGTGACGTTCCTCCTCCGATGGGGTGCTCACAGCCACAGCTTCCCAATATTCCACTGCTGGGTTGGTTTGTACATTTATTTCATGGAATTCCAGGGTTGGACATTCCAGCTCGTCTAATTCCAAGGAATTCCCTAGCAGGTCCACTATCCCAGGTTGCTCCAAGCCCCATCACAGTCACAACCTCCCAATATCCCACTGCTGGGTTGGTTTTTCCATTTATTTCATGGAATTCCAGGGTTGGAAGGGACGTTCCTGCTCCTTGGACAATTCCAGCAATGTGGATGGGATGTGCAAGGTGGGCTTTTTCCCTCTAAATCACGGATTGGGCACGGAAGGAGGCAGCCTCTGAAAGATTAATGGAGCTATTGATCCCAGCAGTGCTGTAACAACTTGGCGTTGCTCAGACATCTGAGGGCTGCCAGCATTCCCAGAGATAAAAGCCGGAGCGGGAATGTGCGTCTGTCTCCGTGACATCGTTCCTCGTGGGGTTTTTTTTAATCCCTTTTTCTTTTCCCTCCCGTTCTGCCTGTGGAAAAGAAAGGAACAGGAGAATAACGAGGGTCAGGTGGCAGGGTTGTTATTTAGGATGAAGCCCCCCCTTGTCGGCTTCTAAATAATTTCCAGCATTATTGGGTAATCAAAGGCAGGAATAAAAATGGGAAGATCAAATAAATAACGTGGAGCTAAGGAAGCTCGATCCACGTGCCAGAAAATGTCAGGGAAAAAAGGGTCGGACATGCAAATTCCTCTTCATCCTGCTCCCCAGGGAAAAGTTCAGACAGACTGAAGGTCATCTTAGACATTGTGATTGAGGCAGAATGTGGTGCTGGAACAAAGAATCCCAACAGGAATCTTTCCCTTGTTTGCAGGATTTGGTGCCCAAGGAAGCCTCAAATCTGAAATGAGCCGGGGCAGAAATGGGGCAGAAATTCCCGGTTCTGGGCTGGAAACTGGAGGGTGCCCATCTTCACTGGGGGTGAACTGGTGGGACTGGCAGCACCCCAGATATATCAATAAATATGATATTAGATCAATAAATATGATATCAATAAATGTGAGGGAAGGCAGAAATCCTCCTTTTTTCTGGATATCCCAAACCAGGGTCTCTGATATTCTCACGTACAACCCCAATTAATTTTGTTATTTAATGGGGCACTCTCAAAAATATAAGGAGCAATCCAGGCCTGACAGAGGGATGAATTAGATGATCTAATTCCCTCAAATATGAGGGTTTGGAATCCCGACTCATCTCCATGTCCTAAGGTTCCTATCCTACTCTGAGTTTTTCAGCCCCGCTGTGGTGTTTGGTGTCCAACAGGAACATTTTCCTGCCCATTTTCCACCTGAAACTCTGGAAGCACACCTGTATAGTTCAAATTGTTGTTATTGTTATTGTTATCATTATCATTGTCATTATCATCACATCAAAACATATTTGATGAGCACCTTGAGCAACAAACGTATAAAACTTTTAATCCCCTCATTTATAGAAGCTTAAAACACTCAGAGAAATGGATGGAAAATGCGTAAGGCGAGACAAAAGCAAATAAATATCCCATTTAATGAGGCTCCTGCACAATTAATCATGAATTTCTCGTTGGAAACACGTAAAATTCCATGTATGAGAAGGAAATACAGATTGCAGAGGCATTAAAGCCTCTGTTGGAAAAAAAAAATGTTGGTGACCATTAAAAGCCTGGGGGATCTGATGAGATTTGTGGGAATCAGTTCTCCTCCCTCTAACTCGTGCAAGATAATGGGAAGGACTGGAAGGAATTCCAAGCTGTAATTGGGAGATGGGGGAAGCTCTTTTCTGTTGTTTTTATTTTAAAACCACATTTCCCCTTCCTGGAGTACTCCAGGCTCTTCTTTATGGGAGAATCATCAAATCACGGAATCATTAAGGCTGGAAAAGCCCTCCAAGGTTGAGTCCAACCATTCCCAGCACTGCCAAGGCCACCACTGCCCCATGTCCCCAAGTGCCACATCCACACTTTTAAATCAGCTTTAAAAAGGCTTTTAAATCCCTCCAGGGATGAGGATTCCACCCTGTGCCAGGGCTGGACCACCCTTTCCATGAAGGAATTTTCCCAATATCCAATCTAAACCTCCCTGGCACAGCTTGAGGCCGTTTCCTCCCATCCTGTCCCTTGTTCCCTGGGATCAGAGCTCAGTCCCCACCCTCCTTTTCCCGGTCTGAAGGACTCTGTTAATGGTTGGACTCGACGATTTTAGAGGCCTTTTCCAACCTTAAATATTCCATGATCCTGTGCTGCGTTGCTTCCCTGTGCTTCCCATCCTTCCATTCCTGCTGCCAGGGGATGGAGCTGCACAGCTCTCCATGGATTTAGCTCCACTGGGGGTGAACAACCAGCCAGGTTTGGGGGGTGGAAAAGCCAACCGTGTCCCCTTTGGCTCACGGAGAAGGGCTGGAGCCCCGGGGGTATCCCGGGAAAGAATCCTATTTCAACACGGATTCCTTACCCACATTAAGCCACCTCTTGGCTGCTCTCCAAAATGTAAACAGACTTCAGGGCTGGGCCTTGGGAAGTCATTTCAGATGTGTGAGCTTGGATGTTGGGAATTTGGGACTCCTGAAGCCCTGGGCCTAAAAGGAACATTGTTTTCCCTCTCATTAGTCCTTTTGCTGAACTCCAGCCACAGCCTCCTTGGATTTTCCCACCAGTATCCCTTTATCTGACGGGGCTGAGAAGGAAAACCTGTTGCAAGCATTAAATATTTTCTGATGGCTCATCTGCTTAATTATGGCTCTGGAGGATCAGATTTCTGGGATACAGAGCGATTCCAAGGGTTTCTAATATCACAGCTCTGACTCTGAGGACACTGCCAGCTGTGGAGGTGACGGCCTGGGGACACGGCAGCAGAGGTTTCCAGGGAAAAGCTTTCCTTCCCATGCTGCCAGCAGGTGATTTCTCCTGGTGGAGGGATGTTTATGGAACAGGGATTGTGCTGCTGAGCTGCACCTTGGGAAAAAAGCAGCACCAAGCTTTCTGCAGGAGGGGCAAGGGAGGAGTTTGGTGTCCCTGCCTGGAATGTGGCCACGTGCTTTTCCTGCCAAATTTTGGATTTTGACATCGATATTTCTGAGGCTGGGTGCTCAGGCTGGGATCCCTCCAAGATCTTTGGCCATTCCCACTGAGCTTGGAGCAAGGACCACGCTGGCCACGAGGAGCTCTGTGCCTTGGGGAAATCAATTTCCCTTCAAACATGGCTGGGAGTAGATAAAATGTTCCTCCAGCACAGAGCAAAATTCCCATTTTGGATCTTTTGGAAGAATCTCCCTCCAGCAGTGGAAATCCAGGGGTAACAACTCCATGCCAGGATCTGCAGCAGGGAACAGGACAGGGATGTGCAGCATCACAGGAAGGATGTGGGGGAAGCGTTCTCCAGGTGGGGTTTGCTCTCCTGCTTTGTGTTTTGGGAATTCTGTGAGGATGGAGGGTGGAGGATGAAGAATGGGAGGGTGGAAGATGAAAGATGGAGAGTGGAGGGTGAAGGGTGGAAGATGAAGGGTGAGGAGTGGAAGGTGGAGGATGGAGATGGAAGATGAGGATGGAGGATGGAGGGTAGAAGACAAAGGACGGAGGGTGGAGAATGGGAGATGGAGATTGGAAGATGGAGGGTGGAGGACGGGAGATGGAAGATGAAGGATCGAGGATGGAGAGTGGAGGATGGAGGCTGAACGATGGACAGCGGAAGATAAAGGATGGAGGGTGGGGAAGGGAGGATTGAGGGCAAAGGGTGGAGGGTGGAAGATGGAGGGTGGAGGATGAAGGATGGGAATTGGGGGTTGGAAAATGGGGGATTGAGGATGTAGGGTTGAGGATGGAGGGAGGATGGAGGATGGAAAACAAAGGGTCGAGGTTGGAGACTGGAGGACTGAGGACGAAGGGTGGAGAGGGGAGGATGGAAGCTGGAGGATGGAAGATGGAGAAGTGCCCGCCGGGATTTCGGGCTGGATTTTTCCTGCAGTTTTCCAGAGCCATCCTAAGGTGGCGGAGTTGCCGTCTGCTGCAGGCTGAGCTCCGGGGCGGGCTGCTTCGCGATCCAAGGGGAGGAAAGGTATTCCAGGGAAGCGATCATTTGTCTTGCAAAGCAGCCTGAGCTTTACAGGAGAGGGAAAGATCTGAGAGCAAATTAGCGAGTACTAATTACAAATGTGCCAGCGCTGGAATATTCAGGTCATTACAAATTTGTAACTCCCTTTGAATCACTCTGCGGCAGCAGATGAGCAGATGGCGAGAGATCCTGGCAGCCGGTGTCCCACCCTGCCAGGGAAAACGGGGCTGGAATTGTGCCCTGCCCTGGGCCAGGTGCCACAGCGGCCCCGGTGCCACCCCAGGGCATTCCCAGCCCCCGTGGGACAACACGGATGTGCCACCTCCTCCTTGGCTGTAGTAATTCCAACCAACCGTGCTGCAAAATCCATGGCATGAAAGGCTGGAGGGAAGGATTTGATGCCCCACAGCATCCGTGGGATCCAGGGGCTGGAAGCGGGGTCAGAAGGGATGGTTTGGCTGGAAATGGCAGCCGAGCTGGGTGGGGTCACTGGTACCTGTCAGGGCACTTCTGATCCCTTCCCAACCTTCCAGGTGCTGCCAGAGCAGGAGGGATGCCTGAATCTGGGAATATTTTGTTTCCTCGAGGAAAAATGAGGTGGAATCACTTTGGTTGTGCTGTTGTTATTGCTGGAATTTTATTTCAAATAATTGTAAATTCTGTCCAGCGTAGCTGCAGCTGTTTCTGTTTGTTTTCTGCATTTCTGTGTTCGTAACATTTAGGATAAAAATTAATCCAGTGGGAAATTATCCCTGGCACTTCTGTGGAGCTTTTGATGGACGGACCTGGTTTTGGAGGAGGGCAGAGTCACACCAGGATATGGAGAAGTTCTTCAGCTGCTCTTGGTTTATGCATTCCATGAAAGGGAACATTGCCTGGACATGCCTGATCCACCCTCTGGAGTGGGAAGTTAAGCAGGACAAATCTGCTCATAAGGAAAATTTTACTCCACAAGGAGCAAAAATCAGGATTAGCCCTGTTTGAGTTACAATTCCTTCTCTCCACTCTCCGGGAAGCAACACAGATGCATCCATTGCTGCTGCAGCAACTCCAATTGCAGCCTTCTGGAAAACCTGATCCCAGTCCTTGCATCCCACCTGGAGAAATCCCGAGGAGGCAGGCAGAGCTTTCCAGACGAAATGCTAAATGGGAAGACCCTCTGGAAGCTGCGCTCCTTGGAAGGTGCCACCAACTGCTCCTGGTGTGGGCTATGGGAATGCTGCCAGGACAAAGAGTCCTTGGATTTCGGGAAGTGGGGAGAGCTCCAGGAGGTGGAGGGCTGGGATTCCATCCTCTCTGTTGGCATATCCCACTCAGCTCAGAGCACCAGCAAAGTGAGCGTGGCTTTGTGGGCTGTGGCACGACGGGAATTTCTAAACGTGCAACAACAGAAAGAAAAGAATGAATTAAATAATTTGGGGCCGTGTCTTATCTGCTGCGAGGATTTGCAGTGCTCAATAAGCCGTGAAATTCCTCATTTCTCAGCAGGGATGCAGTGGGCAACGGCGCTGCCTGAAAAACACCCACAGCTCCCGCTCCGAGCACGGAGAAACCAGGGAGAGACGAGCCTGGATTCGAAGGATGGAGAGGAAAACGTGGATTTGGCCCTCAGATGGTTGCTGAGCCACCGACCTTGGCTGCTGCAGGGGTCTCCTGCATCACAGATGTCTGGTCCCACGTGTAGGAGGGAAGGGTGGGCAGTGATCCCTGTCCTTTTCCCACTGAGGGTAAAAATTCCCTGAAAAAAGGACACTGGACAATTGTTTATGGATTTAATTGTGGTTCCTCGGCCGTGGCAGGTGCCTGCTGCAGCAGCAACGGAAGCACGGGTTCATCTGTGGGATATCCACGTTTCCAGGTCCTTTAGGTCCGTACCAGAACAACACAAATATCCTAAATTCCAACTCTGTGCTGCGCCTGATCTCCCACGGACTTGGATGACCTCTCCTACCCCTCATTCCATCAGCGATGCCCTCTGGAGAATGCAGCCAAAATCCCTCCCGTGGAGGCAGCTGAGATGCAACCATCCAGAGGGCTGGAGCAGGAGGGATGGGGCATCCCGGTCCTGATCCCTCCTCATTATGCACTTCCAGTGGCTTGGAGCAATCAGGCGTCCCGTTCTCAAGGACATTGACGGATTAGCCTCATCAGTCCCCTGCTGCGGCCGCCAACTTTGCCCGTATTAATCAGAAAAAGCAGCTCCCTGATTGCCATTTAAATTGCACAAAAGATAGATCTGTCCCGGCGAGCTCCGTGACATTTCACCGTGCCTTGGAGGATCCTCGTGCTTCCCGAGAGGTTGGAAAAGTGGGAAGGAAATGTTTTGCCTCGTCCCGTCGAGCTCCTGCCGGAGTTGGAAAATGCAGCAGCTCCTCGGGGTTGTCGTGGGGAGATTGGGCTGGGTGACATCAAACACAAACACTCGGTGCTGGAATTTGGCTTCTGCTTCAGGCTCTCCACGGCCTCCTGCTTTCACCACGGATGCTCTGCCTCGTTTTTCCCTCCGAGGAGGTGAGGAAAGCAGCTGGACCCTGTAACTGGGGTGATCGGGGTGTGGGGTTGCAGCTGGGTTTGGGTTTCCTCCCTCTGCCCTCAGGGGCTGAGAGTGGTCACGGAATATTCATTTCTTGGTGACTCCATGGTCCCCTCCTGCTGCTGTTGGACATCAGAGGGTGACAACGAGACTCTGACCCAAATCTGGGGGTGAAATTTGTCTTTTGTGCATCACGTGCCAGGAGTTCAGATTTTTTTGGACAACCGTAAGAATGACTCAAAGTTGAGGCAATAAATATGGAATTAAATGTAGAGAATGGAATCGTGGGATGGTTTGGGTTGAAAAGGGCCTTAAAGCTCATCCATTCCATGGGCAGAGACACCTCCCACCATCCCAGGGGGCTCCAAGCCCCATCCAGCCTGGCTTTGGACACTTCCAGGGATCCAGGGGCAGCCACAGCTTCTCTGGGAAATCCATTCCAGCCCCTCCCCACCCTCCCAGCCAGGAATTCCTTCCCAATATCCCATCTATCCCTGCCCCCTGGCAGCGGGAAGTCATTCCCTGTGTCCTGTCCCTCCATCCCTTGTCCCCAGTCCCTCTCCAGCTCTCCTGGAGCTCCTTTAGGCCCTGGAAGGGGCTCTGAGCCCACCGTGAGAGATCCAGGCTTATTCCTGGAGCATCCCTTGAGGAAAGGCTGCACCAAGGAGGATGAGACTTCCACAAAGTGCCGGGGTGACCCCATCCCAAAATACCTGTGAGGTTTTACAAACCCCCTCGGAGCTGCCAAACATCTCCCAGCAGGATTCCCGGATCCCCACGCGCCGCGAGGATGTCAGGCAGGGGGATTTTGCTTTTCCAGGGTGTTCTCACTGCCTTCGGAGCTATTTAAAGCCTGCAAAGCTAAAAAAACCACCCTGTTACTCCCCAGCACATGGTGTGTGTGTGTAGCACCTCCTGCCAAGCAGGGCCGTGTGCTCCCCTCAGGCGCTGCTGGGCCAGGAATTCCACCCGAGATCCATGGACGTGTCCTTAGAAACGAGTCCTTCAGGGAACGGCTGCGCCTCCAGGAGCGCGGCGCGCTCGCCCCGCGTTGGCGACTGTGCCAGGTAATGCCTCTGCCACGGGAGCTGCTCGGCATTAATGGCTCTGGCAGCACAGCCTTTTCCAGCTCTTTATCCAGCTCTTTATCCCAGCTCTTTATCCTGCCCCGGGAGCTGCTTTGCACCAGCCAAGGAGCTGCCCCGCGCCAATTTTTCCGTGCGTAAATGGAAACAGTTTTGGAGGTGTCCCAAAGAGGCCGATGGGGTTTTCCAAGCTCATTCCTGCATTTTCTCCCTGTTTCTCCCTCCTCCCACGAGGCTGGGAATCCTTCTGGTTGCAATCCTTCGGGAATTTGTTTCCCTCCCTTTGTCACTAATTTTTGCTGGCTTCATTAGGTGCTGATCTGCTCCCACCTTGTTCCTGCACTGACCTTGGAGCCTCCCATCCTTCCCAGGAGATTACATCCTGATTTCTCTCGAAGATCTCCCTCATCATTTTCAAATAACACATTAAGCCCAGATAGAACAGGAGAAGATTTATTTTCAGAGAGAAAACAGCTCTCAGCAGACCATGGAAGGACGTGAGAGGAGAGGAAAGATCTGTTTCCATGGAATTTTCTTCCTTTTGCATGAAATTTGACAGGAAGCTGCAGCTGATTTTTGTTTTCTTGGATAAATAATTGTAAATCATAGAATGGTTTGGGTTAAAGGCCATCTAATTCCAATCCCTGCATGGGCAGGGGCACCTTCCTTTATCCCAAGTTGCTCCAACTTCTTGGACACTTCCAGGGATGGGGCAGCCACAGCTTCTCTGGGAAATCCATTCCAGCCCCTCCCCACCCTCACTGCAAAATCTCCTTCCTTATATCCAATCTAAACCAACCCAAATCCTTCATTTTAAAAACATTCCCCTTGTCCTGTCACTGCAGGCCCCGCCACAAAGTTTGTCCCCATTTTTCTTACAGCTCCCCTTCCAGTACTGTCTCCTTTTCCTTCTGGGAATTCTTTTCTGTGGTGATTTAGGGGATTTGGGGACAATTTAGGGAATTTTCCACACTCGTGTAGAGAGATGCACAGATATGCCAAGGATTGGGATGTCCACATTCCCCACTGTGGGATTTCTGCTCGTGTGGCTCTGGACAAGAATTCCCAGCCACACATTCCCTCCTCTTTATCCCAAATTTCTCCTGCCAGAAACAACGAAGCCGTGACAACCTCTCTGCTTTCCCCAGAAACTCTGTTTAAAACTTCCCTGCGTGCCCTGCTCGCTGTAGGAAATGCTCTCCCCGTGGCTGCCAGACAAAAAGCAGAGATAAGAAATGGATTGACCCCGGCAGAGCATTTTTAGAGCAGAAAGTTAAAATATTATGGACTTTTTCCTGCTTTTCTGGGTGAGAGCCAGGGATCCCAACCCTGCTGCGTTACCTGGTGCCTCGGGGGTGATGGATGTGCTCGAGGAGGGGATGGTGGAGATCCCAGGGCAGCTGGAATTGCTGTGGGATTGCAGAGGGAATCCAGGGAATGCGTGAAGCTATGTTAAGTGGAGAGGCTGCAATCCCAGCACGCTGGGAATTCCTGGAGCTGCTCCCAAGCAGATCCCACAGCAAGCAAACCCCAGAGGGGATAAATGAAGTGTTTTTGAGGAAAACCACAAAAAATCAAGTGAAATCCCAAAAGATTGAGGGGCTCAAGAAGAAAATTCCTGGGGAAATTTCTCCAGTGTGGTTTTAGAATCATGGAGTATTTGGGGTTGGAAGGGAGCTCTAAAGGTCACCTCACCCCCCCAACCTGGGGGACACCTCCCATCATCCCAATTTTTAAAATCATTTTATATTTGCTGCAGATGTTTCCAAGGATGTGAAACAAATGGAGCTGACTGCTTCTTTTTTTTTTTTGGATTAAAATGTTCCCCAGTGCCCACAGCTTTTAATAACCTGAAACAATGAAAACAGGGATTCTAAAATTGTGGGAATCGAATGCCTGATGGGTTTGGATGAACACAGTTATTATTGTCCTTGGAAAACACACTGAGGATGTGAAAAGCTTGGGATCATCACAGAGCATCACCCTGCCCACGCATCTTCAATTGGATTTTATTTCACCAGGAGAATGTTCTGCCTTGGATTGAATGGATTTTTCCCAAGTCAGAGAATTGGCCACTGGATTTTAAAGGAGAAAATGGGCTGGAAAATATTGTCAGGGCTGTTGTGCATCCTGAGAGGAATTCAGGATTTCAGCTTTGTGGGAAGTTGTTTCAGCCCATCTTCTGTCATATTTATATTTATACTTATATTTATATTTTTTCATTTTTATTTCTGCCCAGAGAAGCTGTGGCTGCCCCATCCCTGGAATTATCCAAGGCCAGGCTGGATGGGGTTTGGAGCAACCTGGGAGAATGGAAAGTGTCCCACGGCAGGGATTGGAATTAGATGAGCTTTAAGGTCCCTCCAACCCAAACCATTCCATGATTCCACGACTATTCCATTGGGGCACGTTGGAATTAGTGACAAACACAGCTCCAAACAATTAAATCCAAGGTCAAGACTACATTGGGAGGCACCAGAACTGCAAGGAAATGTTTTAAGGAGCTATAAAAAAATTGAGTCTGATTAAAATTGCTGTCGATCTCTGAGCCACTCCTCTAATTTAATTAAAGGCTTTAACAACAACACAAAACTAAGGATGATTTTCCAAGAGCTGTTTTGGCTCGTTAGGTGCCATTTTCAGCTGTTTATTTTTCCCTGGAGAGGCTCTGAAGAGGAATTCACCTCTCCGGATAAATGAGGGAAGAACCAGGACTTCCACCAGCACTGCCGTGCTAGAAAGTCATTCCCACTGCTTACTGACCACATTTACCTGGAATTTGGGGTTTTTTTGGACACACAACCCCGCAGGATCCGCTGCGATGCTCCTGGTGCCAGCCGGTGCTGTCGGGAGTTGGATAAAACAAATTTTCCAGCAGCAGCTCCTCATTAGGAACGCGGAGCAGCTCCAGCATCTCCGCTGCCCTCGCAAACTGTTATGCAAATAACTCTTGCTGACAGCACAAATACACTCATTTGGGTGTCGCACTAATTGATTTTCGCTCATTAGGAGTGATTTCGCCCTAATTTGATAAGGAAGTGTGAAACCATTCCTCCCGGCAGCAGGTTTGGTGTTTGTGGAGGTATTAAGGAGGTGCTAATTAGCCCCGGCTCTCCCGTCACGGTGATGGTTTGGGGAGCAGTCCCGGCGCCTGTTGCTCGTCGGGCTTTGGCTAATTAAGTTAATTACGTGGCATGTGGCACCTATGGATGCGCGGCACAGGCAGCGGCCTGGCTTCTGTCCCTGTTTTAGGTGGATTTGGGAAGCACAAAATTTTGTGGGATCCATCCCTGAGCGCCCTTGGAGCGGGGTCTCCTTCCTTAGATCGTCCCACTGGAATCTCCCTTCCCTGAAACTCATCCAGCGTTTGATCCCTCGAGTTAAGGAGAGACTTTCCTCTGTAATCATTTCCCAGGGCTGGTGAGGGTCCAAGATCCTGGGAAAAATGGGATTGGATTTGATGGATCCGTTGTTTGCACACACAGAACAACCCCAGGTTTTGGGACGCCAAGAGATGTCCCCAAATACTCCTCTTTTTTTTTGCCACTGGAATGGCAAAACAGCTGCTTGATGTCTCCGAGGTGGGTTGTCCCAAGTGTTCCTAAGGATTTTCTGGATCCAGAGCCGTCTGAAGGCTGGAATGTCAGTTTTACTGTAAATCTGGACCTTTCAAAAGCTGTTTTCATTGCGCTTGAACTCAAGCCAAATATTTTCAGCCTGACACGAGCAAGGATGGTTTTTAAAATAAGAGTTTCAAAAGCATTGTTTTCCTTCCAAAAAAAGAGAGAACTCCCCAATGAAAATTACTTATTTTAGTATTTTTTTATCCTTAGCAAATGTCATGGACTTGCTTTTTTCTTATTTTTTTTCGTGGAAAAACTATTACCATATGCAAGGGAAAAAAAAGGAAGAGTGAAAAATTCGGCTTCATTTGGGCATTAGTGGCAGAGTTTTTTCCATATAAACCATGGAAAAAAGCCATGGATGTGGTTTGGTGGCACTGGGATGGTGCAGACAGACACACACAGGGACATTTTGGGCTCTCCTGGATCAGAATGAATTGCTGTTTTCAAGGAATGACCCCCAAAAAATTCCTGCTGACGCTGAGAACGTAGATTGCTCCCAGCTGGAGACAGGAGCAGTGGTGGGACACAGAATCAAAGGAAAATAATGTGAAAAAAATGCAAAATCTCCATGAAGCTGAGGAAAATAATGTGAAAAAATGCAAAATCTCCATGAAGTTGAGGAAAAATTGATTGAGTCTTTGGCCAGACATCAGTCTGTGGACAAAACACAGATTTTTTTATTCCATGTCCTTTTAAAACCCTGAATTTCTCCTCTGGATGTTTCCTGCATCCCTTTGCTCCTCTGTTAGCTGGTTTTGTTTTGTTGGGTTTTTTTTTGAATTCTGCTGAACTTTGTATTTAGGCCCCCCAAAAAATGGAGGGATCCATCCTTCCTGGCAAAATCCCTCATCCCAGGCTCTGGAGTGATCCATGCTGGGACATAAATCCATGTTTCAGCCTCATGTTGGAGCTAACCAAGTGTGACAGCTCCTGAGTGACCTCAGCCTGCTCTCAGAAATAGTTTATTTGGGATTTTTTCTCCAAACAGTTTTTGTTCCAGGAGATGTGAAGGGTCTGAAGGCGCAGATGGGTTGAGATTCTGATCTCAGCAGGGTCTGGATTGAGTTTTCTCCTTTGATCGCTCCCAGGTGAGGGCTCTGACTCATGAAAAACCCAAATTTCTTTGATGGTCTGCCAGGAGGCTGAGCCAGGTGTGGGTCATGGCCTTGCACAGCGTGAGGGGATGGAGTCATCATGGAATCATCATGGAATCAGGGAATGGTTGAATGGGAAGGGACATGAAAGATCACCCAGCTCATGGGCAGGGACACCTTCCACCATCCCAGGGTGCTCCAAGCCCCATCCAACCTGGCTTTGGATGCTTCCAGGGATCCAGGGGCAGCCACAGCTTCTCTGGAAAAGCTGAGCTTTGTTTGTTTGGGGCTCAGCCTCGATTTTCCAGCTTAAAAATCAGTTTTCCAGGTTTAACCCAGCAATAATA
This sequence comes from Edolisoma coerulescens, assembly GCA_013397115.1. Classification (NCBI taxonomy): domain Eukaryota; kingdom Metazoa; phylum Chordata; class Aves; order Passeriformes; family Campephagidae; genus Edolisoma; species Edolisoma coerulescens. The sequence goes on along the minus strand of VWZW01000660.1, from coordinate 212,475 downwards.
ACAAATATTCAACACCAACAACACGTCCTTCCATCCTGTTTTTCACCAGACTCCAAAAAATGGGAGGTTTTTAATCAAATTTCCTGCAAATTACCTCATTTCATCCGAAATTATTTGAATGAGATTATAGAACTCTTTGGATTTGAAGGGATATTTCAATGTCAACCCCCTGCCATGGTGGGAACACCTTCCACTCTCCCAGGTTGCTCCAAGCCCCATCCAACCTGCCCATGGATATTTCCAGGGATTCATTTGCACATCCAGGGGCCCAAATCCATTAAAAAAATTCCTTTTCAGCCCTAGTGAATAAAATCTCCACCTCCAGTAGGAGCACAAGGGGCAGGAGAAGCCTCCTCAGAACACAACCCCGCAGCCTCAGCTTGTGCTCCCAAACTCGGACTCGTCCCTGCTCCAAAACGACCACAAAGAGAGATAAATCCAGCTTTTTTTTTTTTTGTTTTGGAAAGCACTGGAGCATGGTTTGAAATCTTTGTCAGTCAATATTTTGGGAAGTCTTTTCCAAATGTGTGTGCAGAACAAAGGACGCGGCTCAGAATCCGAGTGTTGCTTTCAGAGTTGGATTCCTCTTCCAGTTGCTGTGGCTGTGACAAGAGAGTTTGGCACGGGAAACCTCTGGCACATTTTTGGGGGAAAATCCACCCTTTTTGGTGTTTGACCTCCCCACCCCACACCAGGGATGATCCAAGACAAAGGTGCCTGATTTGAGCTCACCCAAAAAATGGGAAGAATCCCTTAACAAGAGCAAAGCCTTCATCAGAGAAAGAGAGAATTGCAAATTTATCACCCCTCCGTGGAGAGAAATTCCTGAATATATTGGGTTTTCTCTAACTGAGAGCCTAAACTCCATTTTTTTCCCAGACTGGATATTCCTCCTAATTCTGCAACACTGATCCAGAGGCTTGGAAAGCCCCCAGCCATCCTTGCCCCACTTTCCTTTCAGAATATTTGTTCCAGGGAATTTCTATCAACATATTGATCTCCCTAAATCTTATTAAGAGGTGCAGCAGGTCCAGAAATTCATTTTCACCTTCCCCTCGCTTGATTTTTTTCTAAAAATTCCTGTTTCTGCATCAGATTAAGTCTAAAAATAAACACTGTGTAAATTCCTCCCTGTATCCACATATTTTTTTCTGGTTTTCAACTGAAACAAAGTGAAAGCCTGAGTTAAATGTGATTCCCAAGATAATTCCATCTGGGACAAGAGGCTGCTGGTGCCTTTCCCCCTGGAGGTGGATTTAGCTGCTGTGAGGGTGAAATCCTCTTTTCTCCACAGCCTGAGGAGAGGTTGCAGCCGTGGAATTTGGAGCACAGAGCTCTGCTCCGGGCAGGAGATGCCCTAAATCCCAGAGAATTCAGTCCTGTGACATAAATACACCCCAGTGCATCGTTGTCCCAAAACCCCTCCTTGCTGGGCTCAAAAAATCCATTTAATCTCAAAATGTCCCAACTTTTCAGGATGTGAGCAGGGAACAGACGGAACAGGTTTGCCCCGTTTTTTTGGCTGATGCCAAAGGCGTTAAAAATCACTCCGTGCTCAGCCACTCGTGCCCAGAGAGCCCCATCTGAGGACAAGAGGCTCCAGTGTCCTCATCATTCCAGGGACAGGCTGGAAGGGGAATGATACTGGGAATTAGGGATGTCCAAGAGGAAAATTCAGCTCGGTTCCCTTTGGAATGCAGATGGGAAGAGCCAAGACTGAGCCTCCATTGCCGGAAGTTTCTGCAGACATTGACACCTCCTAAACAACTCGGGGTGGGATCCTCTCCTCTCCCGGGGCTGGGATGCTCCCTCTTTTTTTGTTTTCTATCCTAAAAATCAATTTCTTCATGTTTTTAATGATTTCTTTTATCAGAACTCAAGCATCTGCTTGGCCCCTTCCTAAGCACTTTACTGGAGTGGCTTTTCCAGCTAAAAATCCCACTAACCTGAGCTTGATGGTATTTAATTGGGGCAGGATGATTCCCTGGATTCAATCTCTTCCTGCTGCATCCCTGAATCCTTCCAGTCAGGAAGAACAACCCTCATCCACAGGCACAGTCACCAACCCATCAAATTATCCCCACGGATAATTTCCTAAAGATTGGATATTAGGAAAAAAATTCTTCATGGAAAGGGTTGTCCAGTGGTGGAGTCCCCATTCCTGGAGGGATTTAAAAGCCCTGTGGATGTGGCACTTGGGGACGTGGTTGGACTCAATTATTTGGAGGTCTTTTCCAAACTTTTTGGTTCTATAATTCCACGATTCTATTCATGGATCAAAAGCAGACCTGAGACCACAATTATCCCTTCCAGAGAGTACAATCAGGGAAAAAAGGGATATAAATATCCTTCCTTCCTTCCTTCCTTCCTTCCTTCC
>VWZW01000660.1:188946-209963 GCA_013397115.1 Edolisoma coerulescens | reverse complement strand
CCTCCCTCCCTTCCTCCCTCCCTTCCTCCCTTCCTTCCTTCCTTCCCCAAATCCAGCACAGGGATAGAAAACAGAGATGGAAAACAAAGGTGAAAATGGGAAACCTTCTCAGTGAAGATGTAGGGAAGAATGGCAGATTTTCCTGGAGATGGACTGATGGGAATGGTGGTGTTTGGTGCTTTAAAAGGATTCATCCTTTTGGGTGGAAAAACCCTAAAAACTTCCTGCCTGTGGGGTGTTCCCTTAAACCTCAAGGACATTGGGAATTCTCGGCCATCGGGAATTATACATCGCTCATTTGGCGACATAAATCTTGGGAAATGGGCATCTCATTCCACAGCCAGAGCTTCCAAAAAAAATAGGACTCAGGAAAGGCAAGCATTAAAAAAATTATCATCAAACCCCCTGAGCGCTGCCCCCCGCCTGTCCCCATCTCCACGCTTCCCTTCGGAAGGGGCTCAGGATGATAAAAACATGGATTAAAATGTGATACAATCACGGGATGACCTATTCCAAATGACAGGGTTAATGCCCTCCCGATCCATCACCATCCATTTCCCAGCTGCAGGAGGGATTTGTGCATCCATCACCAGGGAGGCAAAGGCTGTTCCCCACCTCTGCTGGGCCATCTGGGTCTAATCTTGAGCAGGGGGCCCCAGCTCCTTCCTGCTCCCCATCCCTGCATCCTTTCCCTAAACAAATGGATGTGTGGAGGTTTTAAAGCACTGGAAATTTTGGATTTCTCCTCTGGAGCCTGGTGTGGGTTGTTCCTTTGGCAAGCTAGGAATTGGCTGTGCTTGGACAGGGCTGGGAGAGTGCCTGGCTGATGGGGAAATATTAAATTTCCCAGAGAAGCTCCCAGTGGAGCCCAGTAAAGCTGGAATTCAGGGATGGAATCCCACATGGCATTAGCCATGAAACTTCGTCATCACTGGAGAGAAGGATTTGGGTCCCAGCTCCATTTCCTCCATGCCAGACTTAAGGAAAAGAGGAAATGGCCTCAAGTTGCACCTGGGGAGGTTTAGGTTGGATGTGAGGGAAAATTTCTTCCCCAAAAGGGGGTCAAGCCCTGGAACAAACTGCCCAGGGCAGGTGGAGTCCCCAAGCCCTGTGGATGTGGCACTTGGGGTCATGGGGCAGTGTTGGCCTTGGCAGTGCTGGGAATGGTTGGACTCGATGAACTTCAAGCATTTCCGTCCTAAATTTCTCTGTGACTTCTCAAGGAGGGCTGGAAATCCCCTCCTGCTGGGTCTGTGACTCTGAGGGGTTTCTCTGGCTCTGAGAAACCTCCATGGGGAGTTGGACTGGATCATAAAATAGGTGGAATCTCATCATAGGTAGAATCCCAGAATCCCAGAACGGTTGGGTTGGAAGGGACATTAAAGCCCATCCCATTCCCCCCCTGCCAGAGGCAGGACCACCTTCCACTATCCCAGGTTGCTCCAAGCCCTGTCCAGCCCTGTCCAGGTCCCTTCCTACCATCCCTTCTGTGATCCTACAATGCTCTGGAGAAGTTTGGACCTTGCTGGAGCCCCTCCCTCCTGCAGCAGGGAATAAACCGAGATGAGACTCCCAAAATCCAATTTACAGGACCGAGCTTCCCAGCCCACGCCCCACGGATCAGACTCCGCAATCCCAGCTGGAAGGACGAGCGGTGCAGCTGGAGGATGTAATGGGATTGGACATGTCGTTACTTCCATGCGTGTCCGCCAGCCAAGCCACGGGGAAAATGGGATGAGACACCTCCAGCAGCTTTGGGATTGCGGGATTCCTGATGGATGAGGGGATTGGCAGAGTTCACCCCCAGCAGAGCCGTTCGCAGTTGCTCGGTGGCGGGAGGGACGAGGAGTTCGTCGCTGTCCTCTGGATTATGCGCGAGGCCATGGAATTTTGGGCTTTCATGGATGAAAACACCAAATGGGATGTGGAGACAACAGCTGCCTTCCCAAGGTGCCCAGATATGTGCAAGGGGACACACCAGCAGAGAATTATCCGATTTTTATCCATCGCTCCCACGGCAGAATGTCTCAGCCAGCGGGAGTTGTTCATTATTGTTTACTCCGTTTTTAATCCTTATTGTGGATTTAGGCCCAAATTAGTGCTGCAGTCTGGGCTGTGTCCAAAGCTGATTTATTTCTATATAAAACCAAAATATTACTGTGTGACAGCGATTTGGGGCTTTATGGGCATGTGGGGGGCCACAAATACCCCAAAACCAGGCAGCTGCAAGAAGACAGAATGTGAGGTTTGGGGGATGCACCCGAGGCCAGCTCCTTGAAATGAAACCGAGCTTCTATTGCAAGAAGAGGCAGATTTTGATCATTATCTGCTTTTCTTATTCCAAAGTGCTTTAAATGAAAATAGAAAGTGGATGTTTGCCGGGGACTCCGTGACCCAGCCTTGTTTCCCGTCGTGCTGGCGCTAATTAAGGTGATGTGTGCACGGTTAAACCCACACACCTCGAGCCAGATGTTCCAGCAGAGATTCAGGCCGGGACTAAAAGCCCTGATGCTGATTTTTGGAAGGCGATGCCCTTTAATATCGGCTCGTCTGTGCAGAAGCACCCGCCGCTGATAAAGGCTTGATTGCCTGAGGAAATACCCAGTAATCACTGCTGGAATCAAACAGGGGCGGGATCCAGATGGACACAAAGGTGGCATTTCCCGGGAATTTATGGGGCCCTTAAAGCCGTGGTGAAACAGAGCTAAGAAGGGAATTGTTGTGGATTTTTACACTGAGGGTGGGGAGGCTCTGTGGCTGCCCCTGGATCCCTGGAAGTGTCCAAGGCCAGGTTGGATGGGTCCCTGGCAGCAGGGTTCGGGTCCCTGGCTCTCACCCAGAAAAGCAGGAAAAAGTCCATAATATTTTAACTTTCTGCTCTAAAAATGCTCTGCCGGGGTCAATCCATTTCTTATCTCTGCTTTTTGTCTGGCAGCCACGGGGAGAGCATTTCCTACAGCGAGCAGGGCACGCAGGGAAGTTTTAAACAGAGTTTCTGGGGAAAGCAGAGAGGTTGTCACGGCTTCGTTGTTTCTGGCGGGAGAAATTTGGGATAAAGAGGAGGGAATGTGTGGCTGGGAATTCTTGTCCAGAGCCACACGAGCAGAAATCCCACAGTGGGGAATGTGGACATCCCAATCCTTGGCATATCTGTGCATCTCTCTACACAAGTGTGGAAAATTCCCTAAATTGTCCCCAAATCCCCTAAATCACCACAGAAAAAAACTCCCAGAAGGAAAAGGAGACAGTACTGGAAGGGGAGCTGTAAGAAAAATGGGGACAAACTTTGTGGCGGGGCCTGCAGTGACAGGACAAGGGGAATGTTTTTAAAATGAAGGATTTGGGTTGGTTTAGATTGGATATAAGGAAGGAGATTTTGCAGTGAGGGTGGGGAGGGGCTGGGATGGATTTCCAGAGAAGCTGTGGCTGCCCCTGGGTCCCTGGAAGTGCCCAAGGCCAGGTTAGATGGGGCTTGGAGGAAGCTGGGATAGTGGAAGGTGTCCCTGCCCACCTGGATGAGCTTTAAGGTTCCTTTCAACACAAACAATTCCAGGATTCCACGTTCTCAGCCACCAGTGACGACAGCACAAGGAGCCACTTTTCCTCCAGCTCTGCATCATCCCAAATCCCCACACAGAGGTGCCCATCCAGCTCCCTCCAGGGTCTGGAATTTGCTCTTCCCAGCTGTGCTTGTGGGCAGACACAAATCCCAAAAGCTGCTGGTGGTTAATTGGGAAAAGATCCCTGGCCAGGGAGTGTAAACAGCTCGGGAGCGGGGATGTTTGGTGACCACAGGAATGAAAGCCCCGCAGGCTGCCTGGGCCAAGAACCTCTCTTTCCGTGCCTTCAAACCAAAACAAAATTCCCTGGGCTGGGAAGGGGAGTGGGAGCAACATGCATGGCTCCCTGGAGGAGCATTTGGAGCAGGGAATGCAGGAATGTGGGCTGTATTCCCTGGGAAAAGCTGCTTTAGTTTGATGCAGTTCTGTGATTTCCGTGATGGCAAATAAGGCTCAATTCCCTTTTTCTCACCACAAAACCTGGGAATGGTTTGGCAGGGTGGAATGGCTTCGTACACAAGACTTTGTTGTGAAGCAGAATTTCCCCAAAACCTTAATTTTAAAAAAAATGAATCCTGGAAATCTTCCTTTCAACTGTGTTGTATTTGTGGATTGTTTTGATTCCGGTCCTATAAGGACTCGCTGATGTCAAGATCAAAGCGAATTTGGGGTGCTTTGTGTGGGTTTAAGGTCCCTTTCCTTTCATCTGGGCTCAGAAGGGAATGAAAGATGAGCCCCTGGTGTTATTCCCAAGGGAAAGTATTCAGGGAAGTGAGAGGAGAAATAAAAATCCAACCCTTTGGGGCATTTGAAAAAAGAGGGAGCCAAGCCTGGGGAGATGTGAGGAGCGAGGGAGGGACATCTGAGGAGGCATGAAAGGAAAAAATGGGGAGATGGGAATGGGAATGAGGCAATTAAAGGCAGGTTTGGTCAGGCAGGACCCTCTCCTTCATCCCCATGGAAAACTGGCCTTGGAAGGAATCCCTGTCTCCTCTGTGTCAGCAGCATTCCCTGCTCCCTGTCGGGATTTTTCCACCAGCAGCATTCCCAGCTCCCTGTCAGGATTTTGCCATCAGCAGCATTCCCAGCTCCCTGGCAGGATTTTGCCACCAGCAGCGTTCCCAGCTCCCCATCAGGATTTTGCCATGACCCCAAAGGATGAGGATCAAGGTCCTGCTCAACTCCAGAGGCACCGGATCCATGTGGAATTCCGGGTGTCTGGCTGAGCACAGCTCCTGCTCCACTGACAAAACATGGGATAAGAGCCTTTCCCTGTGCCAGCCTTTCCTTTTCCATCAGCAGTTTCCCAGTGATTCCAGGAAAATCCACCAGTAGCACTGGTGGGGCAGCACGCAGGGGCCAGCAGCTCCCCAGTGCCAAAATTTGGGAATATTATGGCCCCAGAGTGGTGACTTTGCAATTCTTGCTCCCTGCCCCTTGGGGCTGGAGAGGAGAACTCTGTATCAGCACCACTCCTAAGCCCTGGAGCATTCCCAGCAGGAATTTTCCCAATCCCAGGAGGAATTCTGAGCCGTGACTGTCCCAGGAGTGTCCTTGGAGCTCCTCTCTGCAGGGTGAGGCTGCTCAGGGAGGGATCTGTGTCCCCTGGCTGCCACAGTCCTGCTGGGAATACGGGTGTGGAAACATCCCTGTTTTGCTCCCCTTGAAAAAGAGGGAAAAGAGGCAGAAGCTGGAAAATAAACCCAAATAAACACTGAAACAATGTGCCTCCTGTGAACTTAAAACCATGGAATTAAGGCTGGAAAAGACCTTTAACATCAAGTCCAAGCTCCAATGTTGATAAACCTTTGTGGGTTGATAAGGGATAGTGCCTCTCATCCCAGGGCTGAAATTATCCAGGGTAAGAAGAAACAGGAATTTCCTTCCCATGAGGAAGGATGGTGAACTCTAAATATTCCCTGCATTTCCCAGTCCTGGCAGGAATATCATTCCCCCCACAACCAGGCTGTTTGTGGGATTTTCAGCTGCCTTTCTGCTCAGGGGGGCAGAGCTGACAGACAAAACAGGGAAAATGAAGTGATCCAGCAGAACTTCTGGAAAATATTTATGAGCTTTCCCATCAAATGTGGCAGGATTTTAATCCCTTCCTTCATGTTTACACAGTTTTATCTCCACTTTCCATTCTTTAGCAGCTCCTGCTGCGTGTGGGGCTGGTTGTTATTAGAGCACATCCCAGAGCCTGAGGCGCTTCTTTATCCACAAAAAATTGGGAAAATCACCTTTCTTTTCCACGAAAAGGAGAGGAGTTACCACACACAGCGGGTTTGATAAAACAGAGGTTGGAGAAGCATCTCCTGGCTGGCTGGAGCTGCTTTTAGGGTCCTCATGTGGGGGAGAAAGTGCTGTTGAGCGTTAAAAACCCTGCTGGGAAGCCCCAGCTCATTTCCACTTCTCCTTGTGAAGCTCAGTCCCTAAAAATAGTTTATCTTGTTTAAGGGACGGTGTGCAAAAAGCCCTGAAATTCCCTCGCCATTGGAAAACACGGAGATAAACCACCGGGAATTACGAGCAGACAATATGAACGGTCTGGTTAAGCCATTTGTCAGCCCTTCTTCCCAGCTATTCCCGCTGTGCGCTCGCATTTCCATCGGGGATGACAGCGCTGGCTCGCTGGCGGAGCGGGAGAGGACGGATCCACACAAATCTCCCTGCTCCCATGTCCTTCCCTGCGATGACAGATCCATCACGAGGGATGAATGATCCCGATAGCCCCGTGATTTATGCCCCAGCTGGAAAAATGAAAGTCAGGCTCGTAGGAGTTTCTCCTGAGAAATCCCAGCCTTATCACCCCAGCTCCGCCGAGGTCACTCCGTTCCTCCCGGAGATTGGCAAGAGCCAAGGAGATATAGAGTGGGCCAGGATCTTTAGGGGAATAAATGGCAGTGTCTTTATGAGGATTAGAGGGAAAAACTCCGGGAATGATAAAAAAGACAAGCTTTGGAATCCTTTTAGCAAGAAATTAATGGAGATAAAGTCAGCCTGACGCAGGGACGGAGGGGAGGGAGGGAGGGGGGAATGCTCCGACGTTTCCCTTGGCAAACCAACGGCGCTGGAATACCGAGGGCAACGTTTGGGAACAACACAAGTCAGCCAACACAATGCTCTGGTTTCCAGGGAAACCCAACCTTGGCCTTTGGTCCCATATTTCAGCGGGTTTCATTATCCTCCCTGGGTTTAGGATAATGAATTGGCTGTTGATGGATGCTGCTGCCTCGGAGCCGCCTCCCTCACCAAGGTTTCCGCTTTTTCCCCTTTTTCCCGGGATGCTGGGATCACTGGAGGAGGACTGGGAGCACCAAAGGCAGGGGTGTCCCTTTGGAGGGGTTTCTCCTGCATCTGGATTGTGGCATTTTGGGGGGGCCTGCAAGAATCAGTAGAATTTTTTATTTCATTCTCTGCATAAATAAGAGAGGCTGGGAGAGATGGGAATGTTCACCTGGAGAAGGGAAGGATCCAGGGAGACCTTTCCAGAGCCTAAAGGGGTTCCAGGAGAGCTGGAGAGGGACTTGGGACAAGGGATGGAGAGACAGGACACAGGGAATGGCTTCAAACAGAGAGAGGAGGGTTCGATGGGATTTTGGGAAAGAATTCCTGGCTGTGGGGGTTGTGGGCAGACAAAGGACCCCAGGAGAGGATGGAAACACATTCCCATCCCCCAAATCCCTGTCTGCTCCTCCCTGGCCTCAAAAAGACCACTCATCCTTTCAATCTTGGCCACCTCCTCTGCTCTTTTCCTTCCCTTTTTTTTCCAAACACCCTCAGGCCGTTTTTTCCCTGAGTCACTTGGCAGCGTGGGCCGAGGTTTGACAAGTGACTCATCACTCCGAGTGCTGAGGCCACGAAATGTTATTTTAGAAATTAAACACTCGACACATTCGGCAAACAAATCCCTCTAAGGTGTCTCCCAAAGCGGCTCCTAAAAGGAAAATGTTTGCAGTTAAGTCACTTCCCAAAAATGTCGCCGTCTGTGCTGAGTGGCTGAACTTCTTTCGTCCTCTCTTTGTAAATATTGGGGGTGGATTTTGGGAAATTGGGGAAAAATGCAGTGTTTCACCTCATAAATGAGCTGGCAATGGAACAATTTGCTGGAAAAGTGTTGGTTCTATTTTCCCTGTTAATTACGTGGCTTGTGATGGTTGGAATAACCCATAAAATCCCAAAAAACCCAGGATCAAATCTGGTCTGGGTTTGGATGGGGATGATTTGGGTCTGTGCAATTATGGGAATCCTGGTTCTTTTATGCTTCCCACATGGATTTAATTTTGTGAGCCACATATTCCCATTTTTCCTTGATTTTTGTATCCTTTTCTTCTAAACCCAGCAAAATGCGTCATCATTAAAGGGATTCTCGTGTGATGGCTTCATTCTGAACCCACCCCAAGGGGACAAAGTTCAGAGCAACCCAGAACTGTTCTTGATTTACTGCAAATATGATTAAAATTTTATCTGAGGGCTTTTCTTTTCCCCGAGGTTTTTTTCCTTGCTGCTCTGTGTTTTCACCCAGCACATAAAAGAGGCTTTTTGGGGTTGTTTTTTTTTTTTTTTTTTTTTTTTGCCAGCACTTTAGCAGTGCAAAGGTGCTCATGGAGGATTGAAATTCTCTGGAAGCTTCCCCTCAGTTAATCACGATTTTTTTATCACCTTAAAAGCAAAGCAGAGGAGGGCTGGGTAATAAAAGGGCAAGAAACGCAAAGTGGAAGGGTCGCGGAATTGGGATGAGTTCCAGCCAATTCCACCTTGCTGGCTTTTCCGATGAGTTTGTTTGGATTTGTGACTACTCCAGGATGAAGCCCTTTTCCCTGCCATTTTCATTCTTTAACTCCTTTCCTCGTGCATCACCACTGTCCTTGGAAAAGGCTCGGAAGGGAGGGTTTCAAAAAGGATTGAAGGAGTTGTTTTTCCATCTAAACCCAATGTAAATGTCGTGTAAACAAAGGTAAAATAACTAACAGCCCTGGAAATCACTTAACGAGGGTTTCTGGAGCTCGTGGCTGCTCTTCCTGGGAATTTCGAGTTCCTTTAAATGAAACTTAACAGCAAGAAGCCTTTTATTTTCCTGATGTTTCCAACAGCTCTCCCTGTGGACTCATCCTTCACGGAGGCCTGTGGCTTTTACATCCCTGGCATGATGATTCCCTCACAGAAATTATAATATCCTGGCTTTAACAGGCAATTCCAGCAGGTTGAATCCTGGTTTTTAATCATTTTTCTCTCATGGAGAGGGAAATTGGTCAGGACTGTGCTCAGGCAATCCCGATGAAGTTGAATATTGGGATAGCAGTTTTCAACGCATGGAATTTCAGCCCAGAGCTGTGTTTTCCATTCTGGGAAGGTGCAGTGGTGCTTGCACTGGACCAGGTGTTATACTAATACTAATGCTAATACTAATACTAATAATAATGATGAAAGTATTAGCACATTTGGATTCCAGGATCTCCTAACTGAGCATTCCCGAGTGCTCCAGAAAAATTAATTCCATCCCACACAGGTCCCTTGAGGGGAATATTTCCATGCCAGAACTATGGACACTTAGGAAGGCTGACAATAAACACTGGAGTTGGGTCCTTTCTGGGAAAATTGAAGCCTGGCTGGTGGGAGAAGGGGAGGAAAGGGATGGCAGAGAGGGAATATCCATAAGGAAAACGCAACTGCTGTCGTGCTTTTCCAAGGGAAACCCTTTGTTTTTGTTCCCTTCCTCCCAAAGAGTTCAGGAAAACCACATTTCCTTGCTCCCAGCTTTGGGTCACAGATGTTCTGAGCTAAACTGGTGGGAATTGCATTAAATTAGGGGTAAAGTCTGTGACAGCTTTGGCAGCCCGGTGCTTCCACAGGGAAGCTCATTTTCCCTTGGAAATGCTCATGTTCCCTGGAGTAACTGATACAGGCAGGGAAGAGCTGCTGCTGGGTTTCTGGTCCTCCAACTGCAACTGGCAGCCCTCGGGAGAGCCACAAATCCATGGGGTTTCCCACTGTCAGAAGAAAGTTTGGATCATAAACCCAAGGAAGACTGGGACAGCCCCAAGCTCAGCATTCCGATGCAGATCCCGGCACAGCAAACCAGGATAAAACAGGAAACCACTCAGACTGCAATAAACTCGTTATTGTTTTCAGGGAAGGGGATTAATTAACTATCTATGAGATAAGCTGGATAAATCAAGCATGACAAGCAGCTTCCACATGGAATGGGTGATTCCAAGGCTGTTTCCAAGTGGCTGCAGCGGGGCAGGGCTGTAACGCGGGATTCCATGGATTTCTCCAGGTTGTCCCCTCCAGGAATTTGCATTTCAGGGCTCAGAAATAATTCCTGCCTTGCTGGAGCAAGGGGCTGGCTGACCGTGGGATGATCCAGTGGGATTGAGGATCCTCAGGGCCGACTCTTGGCCATGGTGTCCCATTCCTGTGTGCACGCCCTGCGGAAGGATCCTAATGATAATTCATTAATTAACCCCGGGAATTAAGTGCTGTCCATGCACTTCCCAATCCCTGGGGAGCTGGAAATTGTGCTGCCAGCAAAGCTTCTTCCTTTCCCAGCTGTGGAGAGGAGATCTTGGAAGAAACATCATAGGAGGCTGCTCCGGGGGTGGATTCCTGAGCAAAGCACTTCCATGCTAAATAAAAAACTGGGAAGAAGCTTCTTTATCAAGGATCCAGGGAATGGGCTGTGACTCAGGAGTACTGAATGGAAAAGCTGCTGCCATCTGGCTTCATCTCAGCACCCTGCCTGAGTCAGCCTAGCCGTGCAGGGCCAACCTGCCACGGACGCAGTGGTGCCAACGGGGGATGGCATCACCTGGCACGGTCCTGAGCCAACAGAGAGGTGGCATCACCCAGCACATTCCTAACAGGACACCCCACCTGCCATTTCCCTTTGGATGCAGCGTGCAGAGGGCTCGGGAGGGCTGGAAAAGCCCTGGGAAGCTCAGGAAGGTGGCATTGCCCCTGGAAGTCCCTGGCATGTGGGGGGATGATGCATGTCCTCCTTTGTCATCCATCGTTTTCCTGTGGAGCCAACAGGCTGAGGTGGACTTTGCTCCCAGTTAGCCACAGAAATAAACTGGGAAAATACATCATGGATGTGCAGAAAAAGCCAGAGTTAATGAAACTTAATTCCAGGCTTCCAGACTAAGCCAACATTTGCATTTCTCTAAGTTTAGCAATTTCCCAGACTTTGGACCTGGCTTCAATGAACACATAATTCCTTGTTTTCCTGACGAGGAGTGTGGATTTCAAAAAGCTCCCTCCCTGCGGTGAATTCAAGGGGAAATGCTTTTCCTTCATATCAATCAAGCTCTTTTAAACGACTCAAGTTCATTTCACGCCCTCCTCCTTGATTTCTGTACCTTGTGATCAGCTGGAAAAGCAAAGCTTGGGAATAAAATCGAGCTTGTTTGGCAAAAATAGAATTCCCAGAAGCAAAATGGAATTTTAAAGCTGGTGCCTTCCTCTGTCCTGCTTTTTGGGCAGGAATAGGCCCAAGAGGGATGGAATGGGGAGGATTTTATCCTGCTAATCCAGGTGCCCACCTGAAATGCCGCTTCCAGGTATTTTTGGTGCTCTTTTCACCTCCAAAGGACAAAAGGTCATCCAATATTTTGGCCAGCAGCAGGAAATGCTTCATTCCCTGGGGAGTTTGGGATGCCTGGTCCTAAACCTTTGGCATCTCCAGGAACTGGTTGAAGCTGATTGGATTTCTGCTGGAGAGGTTGGCGAACCTGGGAGTGGGTTCCAGGAGAGATTAGAGAGCATGGAATCACAGAACCATTAAGGCTGGAAAAACCTCCAGGATAAGGACATTCCATCCCATATATTTGCTGAAGGACAGGTGGGGATCAAGGGACAACATTCCTTTAATCATCCCGCTGGTGTCAGCCTTGGATTACGGAATATTCCCTGCATCCACTCACACTGAGGGTGTCAGGAGCTGCTTTCCAATATAAAAATCTTTGATTCCACTGGATCCTGCCATTGGGAAGGCAGATTTGGACTAGGAAGCAGGGGCAAAAGAATGAGAAATAGAGGGAAGAAAGTACGTGTAGGAATAGCCTATGGAATGATGTGGAGGGGCCAAGTGTCCATGGTCATCCCAAAACTCTCTACTCTGATATTGTTGCCTTTTGGAGAAGCAAGGAAATTTTGGATAAAAGCTTCTGCTGCCACTTCTCCATAAATCAACATCTGGCTCTTTTTGTTTTTCTGGGGAAAGCTCACTTTGCACTCTGGAAAATAGGATGCATTTCCCTTTTCCCGTCTTTATTTATCTCAGCACAATTCTAATTATTCATGTAAACCCCGATTCCTGGAGGGCACTGAAACCAAAGGGACTCTTTCCAATTCCAAACCAACACTCCATTGTGTCCTTAAATCTCTTTCTTATCCGCTATTTCAGAAACCTGCTGTCCCTTCCTTTGATATTCCTGCTTATTGCTCATGAAAGCAGGAAAAAGAGGCTGCTCCTCTCCCTTTTTCCCTTCTCCAAGACACAAAATGAGCATTCTCCTTCCCGGCTTTTGTCAACGATCACCGGCTGCCATCTCCTATCAAAGCGCTTCCAGGAGTGACAAAGCGGAAAAAATAGGAAAGGACCAGGAGAGGAGCATCCCATTCAGCATGGAGCACTCAGCACCCACGCCTGGCTGCCTGAGAGGCAGCTCTGCTCCCGGGAAAACCCGCCAAAAACAAAGGGAAACTGCAGGAACTCCGCGCGGTCCATGCGCTGCTCATTTTAGCAGCTCCAGGATAATCACCGTGCGCATTCCGAATGGACACGGGTGGTTGTTGGAATAAACACGGGCCAGGGAACACCAGGGCAGGGCAATTTCCCTCCATCCTTAATGGATTCCTGTTTTCCTTGTGGGCAGCAAAGTGTCCTGATGTTTTCCTGGCGGGATCCGTCTCACCATGGGGTCATCGCGGTGACCCTCCCAGCGTTGAAGAGCAAATTCTTCACGGGCCAGATGCTGCCACCTCTATCCTCTCTAAGTGGTGCCTCTCCCAGCCCCATCCAACGGGAATGGGCACTGCAGGGATGCGGGAGCCCGCGGGGGGTCCCTCGGAGCCGTGGCCTCTCGGTTGCTCATTTTAATGGGGATTTGTTTGGAGCAAACCAAGGAATTTCTCCTCTTCCCTTAAGTGAAGAGGAAAAAATAGCAAGTAACAGCGGCTCCTTCCTAACTGTGTCATTCGTGGATATTTTTATGCAGGATTTTTAGCTAATTACGGCATGAAATGCCGGCTATCCCTTTCCAAAGTCTTTCTGCATCCTTCCCTAAATTCATTAATTCCCTTTATCTCAACTCCAGGGCCTCATTGAGGCAGAATTCCTTTTAATCTGCCATTTTTGAATTTTTTTTTTAGCGAAATATTTGGCAGCACTTTAAATATTCCCCTCGAAATGTGTCCCTACTTCTCGGTGCCCCTTTCCGAAGTCTTCCCACAGCTTTTCCCAAGGATGTTCTTAAAAAAAATTATATCAAAGCTTTTTTAACCCTCTGCCTGGAATAAATTCCAGCAAAAGAGTAAAATAGCCGGAGAACCTCAACTTTTCAGTGCTGTCGTGGATTATTACTGCAAAATTGAGTGGAAAACCATCAGATTTCTGTTTATTTCCTCATCTACCAGGAATCAGGGAGATCATTCCCATCCCAGGAACAATATGGAAATAAATGATGGAGGAATTCAAGGGATTCCAAGAAATCTTGAAGATCCACCTCACTAGGTGAATTGAATGACGATGATTTTAGCGAACTGGGAAGGAAAGATGGAAAAATCATGGAAAAATGCCCAAGGAATGGCTGCCTTTTCTTTGTGTTATTTATATGGCCTTAGGGATTGATAAGGGAATCAAGGAACAAGGGAAAAATGGGAAAAGAACCCCAGCCAGCTCATGGAAAAGCCAAGAACTTGGTAGAGGACCCACCCTTGTCTTTTGCCATACAAGAAGTTGTTAAACACCTTTATCCCAAGTTCAGGGCAACATTTAGGGAAAACTCCTTTTATTCCACCATTTTCTTCCCTTTTTTTAGTAAATGTATGGCAGAACTTGGCATATTCACCTTGAAATTGGGCTGCACTTCTATTTTCTGCTTCCCTTGTGTTGATAAGAGACTCAAAATCAGAGTTGAGTTGGGTTTGCAAAGTTATGGAAAGGTTTTGGGAATTTTTCCTTTAAAATGGACACTGTAAAGTTATCCCAATCCAAGGAGAAGGAAAGGACATGTTTTGGGAAGCAGGACATTTGGTGGCTTCATATTGGCCACATCAGATGTTTAGAGCCCTGATTTATTTATCTTAAGAGATTATCACAGAATATTCCGAGTTGGAAGGGACCCACAAGGATGATCAAGTCCAACTCTTGGATGGGGATGGATCCCACGACTTCGGCCATTTTATCTCCAACCAACTGAGCTCATCTGGGATGGTGGCCAAAAAAAGAGGGAAAATGGAGCTGACTGCCCTTTCCAAGCCATTTTTTATGTCCCCAGACATTTTTGCGCTCCTTTTTCCTAGCTCACTCAGAGCTATCCTGGTTGCCTGTCCCGCGTTCCCGCTCCTCCGTTGCCTTTGGATCCTCCCCTCAACGGGAACATTTTCCATGTCTGTCATGGGCCTGCTCTCCCGGAGATTGCCTGGAGGCTGAACTTTTGTGTAATAGATTTTGACACCCCATATGGCCCTCGCGGCTCTCCGCGGCACGAGCTGAAATCCCGCTCGCGTTGTTGGCAACTCTGATTATCTGGGAGCAGCCTGGCTTTTCCTCTTCCATGGCGATATCCGTATTTGGGAAGATTAATGTGCTGATCAGGCACCGGCGAGGAGCTGGAGTAAATGACCTAATAGGTCTTTCTATCCCTAATTCCCGCTTTTTATTAAGAGGGATTCTTTGTCGCCGCGGCGCTGATTTGTCGGAGCTGTCACCGCCGAGGGAAGGCGGGAGAGGTGGCACTAACGGTGTCATCTAAATCCATCTTTTTTTTGGCACCTCTGCCCCTGTGAATCACGAGGACCATCTGGAGAGCGGGCACACTGCCACGCCGGCAGATGGGCAGGGGTGTATCGAGCTACGAGCCCGTGGATGATTATCAAGTGTACTGTTGGGCGAGCATTTCCAGCAGGAATATCCAAACAACTTCCCGGAATGAGCTCCTGGGAGCCATTTAGCTCCCAAAAAAACCCTGTCCAGAATTCCGTCCCTGAGCTGAGAGGTGGCAGGGAGGGATGGGGGAGAAAAGGCAGGGATTCTGAGGGATGGGGGAGAAAAGGCAGGGATTCTTCCCGGCTGTTCCGGTGGGTGCCGGGGTTTGGCACCACCATGGGATCCTCCTGGAGGCACATTGGAGCAGGGAGGGATCCTCCTGGAGCCACATCCCAAGGTTTTAACACCCAACAATTTCACACATGACTGGGGAAAAGGTTCATCATTACATATAATTTTATATATATTAAAAAAATATGGAATACATCTAATTAAAATTCCTAATTATCATAACTCACTTCCATCCCAACGGGAGCATTTGCCTCCAGGCCTCGTTCCTGCAGCTGGGACACAAACACAGACAAGGCACAATTCGCTGCCATGGAATATTTTTAGCAGGTCATCCATTGCTCCAGAATTTCTGCTTTCCCCCGAGACGTGGAAAGCTGTTTTCCCCCTCACATCCAATTTCTTTCTTTGGAATTCAGACCAAGCCAAGCTCTCCCCACCTGGGGACAGCGGGAGTGTCACTGGAGGTGGCTTCTCTGTGGATGGAGGCACTGGGGGTCATTTTTTCCTTCTCCTCATGCCCGGCCCCTTTGATTTAACCAAATTTTATGGATTTAGCTCCAAGGCACAGGTGCAGAAAGTCCTCATCCAATCCACTGCTCATCCAGTTTGGAATTGTGGCCCTCCGGCAGAGCAGGGAAAATGGTGAGGATGCTGCTGGTGCTGCACTCATCCGAGGGGGTTCATTAACATGGGCTCCCTGCCATCCCAAAGCGCCTGGATTTATCCTGGATCCAAGCTGGAGCTGTGGTGGCTCAGCTCTGCCCATGCCACGCTGAGCCTGGCCTAATGAGCCTGGGCAGGGCTTGCTCTGTGTAGAGCCGGTCCCGCTTTGAAGGGCCGGATGCAATTCCTGGGAATCTCATCCCAGTGTAAATTCACTGGAATGGCATTTTTAATATGCAGCTGAGGTGCTCAGGGTTTAGATACTGATTAAATAGGAAGTGCAGCAGGAAAATTGAGTCATTCCTACTGACCTGTCCCTCCAGGAGTCCTCCTGGATATGGATCTGGGCCACTGGGGAGGAGCAGCATCTCCAGCAGAGCTCTGATCCTTAGAAAATGGGGAAAAAGTCTTGTAAAAGTGCTTTCTTTTCTTCTGGAATAGCTGAGCAGAGCTGGATTGATGAGGGAACGACAGCTCTCACCTCAGTGCTGTAGCCAGAGGGATCCATGTGGGATGGACGGGATCCTGTGCGTGATGGGAAATTTTTAATGAATTCCTGATTGGCCTTCCCAACTAAAGCTCCTCCATCCCGTTTGATTTTAATTCCAGATCTCAATTAGATCTTTAGTCCAAGGTAATTAGAAAAAGAGCTGGGATGTGGAATTCCATGGGAGCCGCCCACCCATCTCCAGACTTCAGTGGAGCAGCCCCTTGGTGTGGAGATGGTTTTTTACCACAAGCTGGGCAGATTTGTTCCTGTTTCATCAGGAATAATTCCCCCAGAGCCCTTGGCCACAAGCAGAGAGTTTAATTATAATAAAAACTGCCCTGGAACATCCCTACTCCAAGTGCATCTGGAATTAGGGAAGCCAAGGAAGTGGCTGCTCCTAAATCAGAGGGAGAATCTGATGGGCCCCCCTCACTTTCCCAGTCCCAGCATCAGCCTGTGGGATCTGGCACTTTTGGGAAGTGCCCCTGCTTCTGTGGGATGGAATATCCTGATACCATGATTCCTAAATCCATGCTTTTAGACCTAACAACAAACAGCCTGCAGGAAAAGAGCTGGATAACCCCATCCAAAGTAATTTGTTAACAAAAGTCCCTCCTCTGGAATTCCTTTAAACTCAGCCTGGTTTTCCTGCTGCCAAATTCACTTTGTGCTGTTGAAAATTAATTTTAATTTTTTTCCCCCTTATCAAGATTGTTATTTTCCACTTGGCAAATCCTGAGGTTGATCCATTATCCCTAATGGAGCCTGAAATGATGATGGGGTTTTTTTCTTCCCCTGTTTATTTATCTCTGATGTTCATCATGATTAGAAAATCAGCTCATTCCTTGGATCTGGAGGATTTTAGGGAATATTAACAAGGAGCTGATGGGCTGGTTGAGCTGCACAAGTCCCAGAGCTCTTCCATGCTGTCACCTTCCCTCTCCTTGGAAGAGAAATCATGGAATGGTTTGGTTTGGACTTTAAGGTCACCCAACAGGCAGATGTCTGATAAAGCTGGATCAAAGTGTTCCTGGGAATCCTTCAGACCCTTGGAATGATGCTGATGGGGATCCCATCAGTGCACATGGCATAATTTGTCCCTGGGATTTGGGAAAATACTCCTGCTCTCCTAAAGCTCTGGCTCCATCCATTATCCCTATAAAAGCCTGGAGTTGGGATTTTTGGACACTTCACTGCTCCATGCCCTGGCTCCAGCTGTGCCACCTCTCCAGCTCTTGGACCAGCCACATTCCTGCAGTATTTCCATGGATAAACATGGAAATTACAGAAAACCTTCAGCACTTTTCTGTAATTTTTATAAGGATTGATTCAAAAACATAGGGATAGACCTCAGCATTCCTGGTGAGACAGATCCCTGCCTCCAGCTCCGTGACCTGAGCAGGATCCACTGGAGACACATCCTGTGACCACCAAAGCTGACAATGGATTTTCTGGGAGCAGGATGGGAGCTTTAAACCACTTTCCTTCTCTCCATCCATAAATGATCCTGGTCCTTTTATCTGTATTATCCCTCGTGGAGGGCTTTGCTCCTGGCACCCTGCTCCATAAGGATTTCCCTCCCAAATGACCCTGGAGCAAATGGATAAAGCCCTAAAACTGTGTCCCTGCTCCAATTTCCCTGTGCCCTGGAAAACTTCTGGGAAGCCTAAGGAAGGCCATGTCCAGAGCTACCAGTAGTGTCCAGGACTGTTGGTGTTGGCTGCTTCCCATTCCAAGAAATCTCTGGAAGTGGAGGCAGAGCCTGGAGCATCTGGAGCAACCCTCAGCAGCTGAGCTGAGTCCTGGGCCCATGGAATTCATCCAGGAATCACCACGGGCTCTGCAGGGTGATTTGTGAGCCCAGGATGATCCATGAGAAGTTTAATTCCCAGGATTTCTCCGTAGCAACACCTGGGGTTCATCCTGCACCTTTGCAAGGTGAGCATTCACCATGCTTATAAAGGGGATTTATTCCAGGGGTCCTTCCCATGTTCCTTCACCTGGGTCATTTTCCCCATTCCATCTGTGCTCACATCCAAGGAAATCTCAATTTTGTGGAAGCTTCACCCAATCCTTCAGGCCAAGACACCCGAGAGCCACAAAACCAAGGGCTGGGATGGATTGGGAGCACAGAGAGGGGCTCTCCCAGCTGGGAGCTACATCCCAGGGATTATGAGGGCTCATGGTGTCCCATCCATGAGGGGGCTCTGGATTCTCCTGGATCCCTGCGATGCTGCCAGGTCACTCCTCCTCCTGCATGGCAAGGGATGCTCCAACCCCCTCTGCAGGGATTTCCTGGCACAAGGCTTCTTTCCCTGGGTGGGAAAAGAGTAATTAATCCATGCAGAGCATGCAGATCCATTTATTCCTTTAAGGAATGAGTCCTGGAGAGGGAATGGCTCCATACCCCATACAGACCCCTTTGCTGCCTCACTCCTCACCATCCCATGGCCATCCTGGGTCCTTGTCCTTAATCACAGACCCCAGAAAGCTGTAGTCGTGTCTCATGAATTCCCTTTGATCCTCAGCAGCCAGATTCACGCTCTTTCAGCCTAAGTTTGGTGGATTTTTATTCCTTTTTCTCCTCGGAAAATCCTTTTTAGCCGAAATTTTTCCCTGCTTGTAAAGTGTCCCATTATAGCTCTCAGGGCAGGAGGAGATTAATGTCAGCTCCCATTTATGCATCCCTATGGATCAGAAGGGCCCTTTGTAATTCCCTGTTCTTTTGCGGGGAGTGGGTTTAAAAGTTTGCTCTCCCCAAAAAAATCCCCCATTGTCGCTTCCCGGGTTCTGGCTTTTAGGGAAATTCCCTTTGCCATAAAAAGTGATTTATTTTCCTTGGCCTGCTGCGAGGCAGCTGAAGTGGGCGATCCCTGCCAGACTCACGAAATGATTCCCAACATTGACGGAGGACTTTATATTGCGGTTATAAAAGCAGGAGTTTCGGGATTTGCTGGAAAAGCCTCGTTCCCAAGGCCAGGAGGAAGCTCTCCAGCAGGATCCATGTGCAAGCAATAAGGAGAGGAATGCTCTTGGAAAAGGCAGCTTGGAGGATTTGCTTTGGCGTCCTTTGGGTGGCCTGGGAAGGGTGGGAAGCTCTTGGGAAGTGCCGGGCGTGGGGCTCCCGCTCTGCCCCGGCTGGGAAAGGGAAGGATTGTGGTGCCATACCAGGACACTCCAGCTCCTTCCTGCCCCTCTGGATGCTGCTGGAGGAAAACATCCAGCTCCTCATTTCCCTCTGGAATGGGAATGTGCAGTGGGACATCTCTCCTGCAAACCTTCTCTTTGGAAAACCCTGCTCGCTTCCCAAACCCCTGATTCCAGGTCTGCCTTGGTACCAATTCTTGGAATCATCCCAGCTGGAAAATTGCTGCCAGCACCTCCTGCTTTCCCACCCCTCTGGATGCTGCTGGATGCAAACATCCACCTCCTCGTTTCCCTCTGAGCCAATGCTCCGATGGAATGGGAATGTGCAGTGGGACATCCCTCCTGCAAACCCCTCTCTTGGGAAAATCCTGCTTGTTCCCCACTCCCACTCCGGGTCTGCCTCGGTACCAACTCCTGGGATCATCCCAGCTGGAAAATTGCCACCAGCACCTCCTGTTTTCCCACCAGACCTGTTCAGTTTTGCTTTCTGCATCCAGCATTGATTTCTGTGGGAATTCAAGCTCGGAGTCACTCCCTTTGCTGCAAGGATGATCCCAGATACCACCAACAACTGGCTGAGAGAAATCCAAGCAGGAAAAAATTACCCAAATCCAAGGAGTGGTCTGAAAATTTGGATGTTGGTCTGACCAACCTCAGCTGGATGAGTTCCTATTTCCTCACCTCTTTCAGGATGCTGTACAGAGCTGGGAGCAGGCAGATGATGCCTGGAACAGGACAATATAGAATCAGGAAAATCCCTTGATCCTGGAATTTTGGGATCCATGGGTGCAACAGCAATGAAGAAAAAGAAGGAAATCTGGCTTGGATAAAGCCTTGAATAAAATAAGGAGAAAACTCTGCTGCTGGTGTCCTGAATTTTTTTCCTTTCCCTGGATCCTGGATTTCCATCTCTCCGAGGTTAACAGCATTTTTGGCTCCTTTGTTTCTGTTTACAGGAGGTCTTTTCTTCCCTGTGGTTTTTGGCTGGTTACTGGAGGATCAGGGCTGAAAATCTCATGGGTTTGGAGGTGGGTTTGGAAAGGATGCTCCAGAGAGGGAGGGAGAAGAAGGGAGAAGAAGGGAGAAGAAGGGAGAAGAAGGGAGAAGGGGAAAGGAACTCCCAGAGATGCCTAAGCAGTGAGGGGTTCTCCTTTCTCCTCCCCCAACACAATTCCCAGACCTCTCCCCAGCCCTTGGAGGGGCTGGATTCCCCCTCTGGATGCATCCACCTGGGAATTGGCACCGTGGGGCACGAGGGGGATTCAGGCAGTCCCAGGGACTCTCACAAACCCAGCCCTTGCTGGGGACCTGCCCTTGATTTCCTCCTCCGAGGGTTCTGTGTGCTCACAGGAAAGGGAAGCAGGGTTGTTAATTTGTGAAGAGGGACTTAGGAAAAGAGCTTGGACTCATCCCTACGTAAGGAACAACTCCATAACGAGCAGAGATTGGAAAAATCAGCCCCAGCCTGGCCACAGAATGGCTCTGGTGGCTTTTCCTCTCTTTTTTTTGTCCTGTTTTTAATTGCCAACCTCTCCAGTCCTGAACCTTCAAACAGTTCTGTGTCTCCTTCCACCTTTTTAAGTATTTAAATGGATAATGGATAATCACTCTGATATTTGGAGGTGGAAACTGGGGTTTCAGCTGGGCACATGAAGGGAGGGGGGAGAGCTGACACCCCCTTATCACCCAGCTATCAGCATCTCTGCAAATATCAAATAAAAACCAGGGAAAAAAATGATTCAACTCCAGCAGCAGCCCTCATCCCAAAATACAGCAAATTCCTTGATTGCAGCCTCCCTACAATTCCTCTGGGGTGAATTCTTCGTGGTGTTTGAATTCCGTGTGAGAACATTTTCGCAAAGGCTCTGATTGA
>VWZW01000660.1:175811-188920 GCA_013397115.1 Edolisoma coerulescens | reverse complement strand
GGGGGGAGGGTAGAAAGAAAAATGGCAAGAAATCGTGGACACAAAGTGTTCTCCCGACCTGTTTTCCAGAGGCTGCTCGGGATGTGATTTCCTGGGCTGACATTAGGAACACTCGCAGCTCACTTGAAAGCCAGGAGGAGAATTGCGGTTGTTGGCCATCTCCAAAAAGATATTTCAGATTATCCCAAATTACTCTGCTGAAAGAGAAATCCGAGGATATTTGCTTTAATCTCAGAGCTGCAGGAGGAGCCCGTTCCTGTTTTCTACCCCCGATTGGAAATAGGAGGAAAACACAAATTGAGCCCATATTTAATAAAGTTGCTTCACTCCACCTCTCCCTTCGTTCCTTGGATCCCTTTTCCTGCTCACAAAAGGGGTTGGAAGGAGCTGGAGGGATCATCCTGGAGAAAAGGAAGATCAGGGACATCTTATCCCTCTTTCCTGGTGTCTCCAAGCAAACTCATCCCCAAAAACCCGAGGAGAAAGTTAACGAGACTCAATATCAATGCCCATCATGCCATGAATCCATGGAAAATTCACTCCTCATCTCCTTAACCTGCTGGAAAAAAACTGTCAGAGGCATTTGGGATAGAAGGATCTGAGGGAATGGAGTGTTTTAATTTGAACAAGGAAGAATCCCGAGGCCAGGAAAAAAAAAAAGGAAAAGTCAGGAAGATTACACATGGAACAGCTCATTATGGAAGCGTTGTAGAGTCATTATTTTAAATAAGTGCATCTCATTCCAGAGGCTGGGATGGGGAGCGGGATGGATTCCGTGTCGGATGGATTTGCATTATTATTTATTCATGAGCTCTAAAAGGATCATTATTTCTGACGGACAGCTGCTGTCAAAAGATTTATGGAGGGGAGCTCGTGTTTTCCCATAATAATCATTAATCAATAAACATTGGGAAACGGTGCTGGAAATTCCGTGTTTCCAGGATACACGGATAGCTCTAATTGGGAACAGGTTTCCATTTGGGAGAGCAGATCGTTTTCCCATTCCCTCTAATTGCACACAAGCTGAGGCAGCAGGTGAGCTCCCGCTGTGGCTTTATCCCAAAAAACCTGAGATCCTTGGAAGTGCCCAACGCCAGGTTTGGAGCCAGCTGGGATAGTGGAAGGTGTCCCATGGGTTCGCTCATGGAGGTGATTTCTTTTCCCAATAATTCCTTTTGTTATTCTCCAGGCTTGGAAGGCCCCAAGTGAAGCTTCCAGGTGGGATTTGCCACAGGGATTTGGAGCCCATCCTGTCTCCTGTCCCAAATTCTTTCTCCTTCCCGAGGGCCGGCCAAGGATTCCCAGCTGTGCCAGGGGTCACCAGCCCTGTTTTCCCTGGGCATCCAGGAATTATTCCACAGCTCAGCACTGCTCCTGCTTTTCCTGCTCACCTCAGTGCATCCCTGGCTCCATCCCTGCTCCCCATTTCCTGCGGGAATTCCCAGGTGAGCCCTTCCCTCAAAACCTCATTTTTCTTCCATAAATAAACCCCAAATATTAAATTTTGTTCAATTTGTTCTTACCATGAATTGCATCACCTTGAGCAGATGGATTTGGGATGCTCCTTGTCCATGTGCTCCAGCTTTGGAGCTGCAAGGAAAAAGAAGGGAATCTGAGTTAGGCAGGAAGTGCATCTCAAATCCCATGGTGGGAAAAAACCTTCAAAACCATTCCCAAACAAACTGCAGCAAAACTCCCTCCAAAAAACCCCAATACTTCCCAAGGTCACTCTTCCCTGTCTGCCACCACCTTTTCCAGGAGGGAGACGTGGGAGGGAAGGGAATTTCACAGAGGTTTTGTGCTGGATTTGGAATTGGAATGTTAAACATTCCAGGATAATTTCATTTTTTAATACATTTACACCCTGAACTGGTGCCTTCTCTGATAATAAATCAGATTTCTGTGGTGCCACGAGCGTTTTTGATGTTCCAGCCTAAAATCCTGAGGAATTGTGCCAGTAGGAAAAGGAGCCAGGAGTCACCAAAGTCCCAGCTCTTTTAAAGGGACACTCGACTCTGATCATGAAAGTCTCCTTTGGGAAAATATGTAAAAAATCCCGAAATTCCCTTCAAATGAGCTGCCTGGAATATTTGATGCCCTGACAACTGTTCAGCCTCAAAGGCAGGGAGAGAACAGGCCTGAAATGCTCATTAAAATCCCAATAAAACCAGGCTTCAGGAAAAGAGGTTCTTTTCTCCCCAGCATGATCGGAGAGAGTGGAAATCCCAACTCTTAATTCCAACTCTTTTCCCATCCTCCCCTTGCTCCACTTCCAGTCCCTTTCCCGGTGTTTTAGAGGTGCTTGGGCTGGGTTAACCCTCTCCGAGCTCAGGAATGGGGAATTTTTTCCAGCAGGTTGGGCATAAATCCTTGGGAGGTGGGAATGTGCTGCCTCCATCCCTGATTTTGGGGGTTCCAGAGGCCACGGAGGAGCAGCATTTTGGTGTTGTCCCGCTTTGCTCCCGGCGCTTCCAGAGCCTCATCCTTGTCCGTGTGGAGCCACCTGAGCATCCTCAGGTGCGCCGGGAATGATCCCACTCCAACCTCCGGCGTCATCCCAGGCTGCAGCTATTAAAGCCTGGCTCGGAGCCCAAAATTTAATACTGGGATTAAAGGCAGCGCGTTTTTCCTGCTGGGAACATCCACATTTTCTGAATGAGCGCCTCCTGCTTCTGGCTAATTAGGAGCAGGTTGATTGCAGCATCTGTCACCTGGAGCTCCACGATTTATCCCGGGGGCTCCTCGTGGGGAGGGAGCTGTCAAAAGCTGGGAAGGGGCAGGATGCGGGGAAAACGGCTGCTGCCGGGGGGAAATCCCCTCTGGAAAAGTGGGGAGAGCGTGCTGGAAAAATTCCAGGCAATTAGAGGTGTTGTGGTGGCCTAATTGCCTTGTTTGCCGATGGTTTTGGGGAGATATCCATGGCAACAGCGGGATCACTCACGGGTGTGTTGTGGCTGCCGTGCCTGGAGCCGCTGGGCTTCCTTCTCCCCTTGGATGCAGGCAATTCCATCGTTTTTCCTGGAGGAATATCCTGGTTTAAAGCACTGCAACCTCCAGCAGTGCTGCCCCCACTGCCAGCCTGGGAAGGACAGGGATTCCTCTTCCTCAGGCTTTGAATTCCCCACCGGGAGCTTCCAGAAGACACGGGGGTAAAAATCCGGGCAGGATATTATTTTCAGGGAGAAATGGAAATAGTCACGGGATAGAATTCCAGCATCATTTATCCCAACACTGCAGTTTCCAGGCAGATGAGGTGGGGAAAAAACGAGATTTAAGAGGGTGACAGTCTGAAGGGTTTGTTGGGAGTCCCTAAAGCTGCACCAGGTCCTGTTCTGAGGTGCTCTGGGTGGCAGATTCACGTTTCCCTGTGCTCCACGATCCCTGTGCTCCGTGACCTTCGTTCTCCATGATCCCTGTGCTCCATGACCCCCGTTCTCCATGACCCTCGTTCTCCATGATCCCTGTGCTCCATGATCCCTGTGCTCCATGACCCTCGTTCTCCATGATCCCTGTGCTCCATGACCCCCGTTCTCCATGACCCTCGTTCTCCATGACCCCCGTTCTCCATGACCCTCGTTCTCCATGACCCTCGTTCTCCATGATCCCTGTGCTCCACCATCCCTGTGCTCCGTGACCTTCGTTCTCCACAATCCCCGTGCTCCATGACCCTCGTTCTCCATGACCCTCGTTCTCCATGATCCCTGTGCTCCACCAACCATGTGCCCCTTTGGGCTGATTCCTGCCCCATTCCTTGCCTCCACCTCCCTCCCTGCCCTCCTCTGGATTTTGTTCCCGACATTTCCCTGATATTTTTCACGTGGTTCCCTGCCAGGTTTTCTGTTCCTGCTTCCAATTCCCGGCTGCAGGAGTGGGATTTGAGAGCCGGGCCTGGTTCAGCGTGGATTTCACCTGCTCCACAAATTCCTGATGGTTTTCTCCTCATCCCACACTTCCACAGGGACTTTCCCCACCGTGAGGGTGTGAAATCTGAGGAATGATCTCCATGTGCACGGAGCATCATTATCCCGACACTTGGTTTTCCTCATGGGATGCAAGGAGCACTTGTAGGCATCTCATTAAAATAAATCAGCTTCAAAGGGCACCACAAATTTTTCCATCTTTTATCCAGCCCGGAATCTTTCAAATTAAGCCAGGTTTAAAATGCCAATATTGATTTTGGTGCTGGCTGATGGAAGGGCCTGGGTGAGGTTTGGGAAACAGAACGTGCTTTTAATTTAATTTAATTTTGGTTTATGTTACTTTATTTAATTTTATCTTACTTTATTTTACTNTTTCATTTCATTTCATTTCCTCTCTGCTAGGACAGCACCTTGCCATCAGAGTTCCTTTCATTTGCACATCTGGAAGCAGGCAGGGAGCACAGCTGGGAAGAGCTGCTGGCCATTCCCGATACTTCCCTTGCCTCTGGAGAGCTCGGAAAACCCCTCTCACTGAGGACTAATTAGCAGGAGACTTAATAAACCCATGGTCAGGATGAAATGAAGATTGTGATACCAACATCTGGGAAAGATTTGGGAATTTATTGGGTTTTCAACAGCTGAGCCGCTTGTGGGAAGGTGTTTTTAGGGAAAAAGCTGTGGCAGGTACAGGTGGGAGCAGAGATTCCCTGGAGCAGAGGCACATTCCAGCGCTGGATTTCCCAGGGCTCAGCATCATCCCGGTAAACTCAGAGAAGTGCAGTAGGAAATAAACTTTTAAAAACCCCAAAATATGGGCAGAAAACCCAGGATTTCAGCAACCTGTGGGAATTTATCCAGAGGCTGAGGGAGGCAGGAGGAGCTGGGCAGCACTTCCAGCTTTAATTTGGATTTGTGGGTCTGGGATAGAGACACCAAGAGCCCATGGAGATGGGTTTATCCATAAATAAAATTACAATGGAATCACTGCACTTTTGAGTGAGGTTTTACCCCCTCCAGAGGGTCGGGGCTGTTGGCAGCTCAGCTTCCCAGCTAAGCAAATTCCAGCGAAAAAAGTAGGAAAAATCTCATTCCATCTCCCTCAGGCTCAGTTTAGGGAGGCTCCGTGCCCCATCTGATTATTAAAATCTACTTAAGCCTGGCCTAGGACTCAGTGCCATCCTTAATGCACGGCCAGTGTTGGGGTTTCCTCCCTGGTTGGGCCAGGTCGGGGTTTGAGCGCGGCTCAGCAAGGACAGAGCTCAGTGACACACGGCTGAGGCTCAGCCCCGGAGGTGCTGAGCAGCTTTCCAGGAGTTTCCCGGAACAGGGATGTGGGTTCTGTGAGAATCAAATTCCCAGTCGGGCCCTGGACCTTAAATCCCATCCCATCCCATCCCATCCCATCCCATCCCATCCCATCCCATCCCATGGGCACCTCCCACTATCCCAGGGTGCTCCAACTTGGCCTTGGGCACTTCCAGGGACCCAGAGGCAGCCACAGCTTCTCCGGGAATTCCATCCCTCACAGGGAACTATTCCTTCCCAATACCCCATCTATCCCTGCCCTCTGGGTTCTTGCCATATTTCCCCTTGTCCTATTTAAGCATCCCATTCCCAGCGGGTCCTGCACATCCCGGTTCGCCTCACCTTGGAATGCCACGCAGGAATTCCAGGATTTTCCCCCACCAGGAGCACTGTGCAGTTCCAGGATCTTTAAGCCCCACATTTGCAGTGCAGCAAATCCGGTAAATATTGTTGAATAAATCAATCCTTGTTTTTCCAGGGAATTTTCCCTCGGGGCAGAGTCACAGAAATACCTGGATGAGGAAAAGCCTCCGGCAGAATTGAATTCACATGGAAAATAATCCCACAATAAAACGACGCCGTAGCTGGGCAAACAAAAGGAGAGGAAAAGCAAAGTTAAAATACAGCTCCATAAACCAGGAGCTGTAAACCAGAAATCCTGGGAAAAGGAGGTTTTCCATGTATTTTTCTGTTTCATGGAGTCAGAGGTCACCTTAAATAAAGTGACCGTGCTGGTGGAAGAGCAGAATCTTCATCCTCCTGCTTTCCTAGGATCGGCCAAAACCTTAGAAAAACCCAGCCAGGTGGGCTCTGGGGGCTGGCACAGGGATTTATGACCTGTTTTATAGGAATTTGGGAAGCAGAGATTCCCACCAGCACAGACCCCATGGATGTGGCTCCTGCATCTCTTCCTGGATTTCACCTGCACTGCAGTTGGGGCTGAGCAGCCAAAGGGACATTCCTGGAATTCCCATGGAGCCAGGTGGGCTCTGGGGGCTGGCACAGGGATTTATGACCTGTTTTATGGGAATTTGAGGCTGAGCAGCAAGAGGGACATTCCTGGAATTCCAATGGAGCACAGGATCATTGGGGACTTAGAGCAGGATTAAGGAGCTCAGCTCATGGATTGTTCCAGCTGACTCCAGAGCTGGCTTTGAGCTGCTTTAGAGCAATTCCCAACGCTGATATCCCACAGGCATGAGCTCACGGACATGGAAGGATGGGAAAGGCCCTCTCCAGGTGGGAATATCTCCCAAGGAATGGAGGGAGAGCAGCAGGGACTGCCTGGAAGCATCACTGGTGGTGTCCCTGTCCAAAGAGTGGGAATCCTTGACCCGGAGAAGGATATTGGGATGTGCTAGAGGGGAGTAGGGAATCATGGAATGGGTTGAAAAGGATCTTAAAGCTCTTCCCATTCCCCCCCTGCCGTGGCCAGGGACACCTCCCCCTATCCCAGGGTGCTCCAACCTGGCCTTGGACACTCCCAGGGATCCAGAGGCAGCCACAGCTTCTCTGGGAATTCCATCCCAGCCAGGAATTCCTTCCCAATATCCCATCCATCCCTGCCCTCTGGCAGTGGGAAGCCATTCCCTGGGTCCTGTCCCTCCAGCCCTTGTCCCCAGTCCCTCTCCCGCTCTCCTGGAGCCCCTTTAGGCCCTGGCAGGGGCTCTGAGCTCTCCCTGGATCCTTCCCTTCTCCAGGTGAACATTCCCAGCTCTCCCAGCCTGGCTCCAGCCCTTGGAGCAGCTCCATGACCTCCTCTGGAATCTGAGCACATCCTTCTGCTGCTGATCCCAGAGCTGGAGGCAGCTCCACAGGTGGGACCTCCCCTGACTGGAACAGAGGGATTCACTGGGAGGAATTTTCCCTGATATCCATCCTAAACCTCCTCTTGCAAAGCTGCCTTTGACACAGGGGCAAAATTCCCATCACTTTTCCACGTGCAGACCTCTCCAGATCTCCCCTGAATTCCTGGCTGGATGCAAAGCCCTGGGATTGCTGGAAGTGCCTCCATTCCTCAACAGCTCCTCACCATTAATAACCCATTCCCTAATTAATTCCCTAATTAACCTCTGCCACCTGCTTTTCCAGGTGTAAACCAGTGGAAGGTGAGTGGGAATGGGGCAGGACTAGGACTAGGAAATAGGAATAGGAAATAGCCGTGGGGCCATCAGATCCCTCCGGGAGCAGGATTTGTGTGCCAGGAATAAAAACAACAAATATTCCCCCCAGCCTGCACTCAGGGAAAAGAAACAATTCCTGCGAGCTTGGAGGGAATATTATGGGCTGGGTGCTCCTAATTTACCTCCAGCTCTTGCCAATCCCTCAGGGATTTATTGCTCCCCTGGCCCAGGTGATCCCATTCCAGGCACCAGCTCCATTTATCCAACATGGGAATTCCCCCTGAGGATAAAGTTCTTCCAGTGGGAACAATTCCCCTGAGGACAATGTTCTTCCAGGTGGGAACAATTCCCCCTGAGGACAATGTTCTTCCAGGTGCAGCCCCTCCAGGATGTTTCCTGCCAGGAGTTATTTTAACCCTCCGTGGTGGGAATGCTGTCATTTCCTTTCCTGTCGGGTTTCCCAGCTTTTGGGCCATATTCCATTGTTTGCCAGAGCCACCCAGGTGTGCAGAGACCCCAAATCCACACTGGGATCACAGAATACATGGAGTTGGAAGGGATCATCCAGTCCCACTCCTGGCCCTGCACAGGACATCCCAAAAACCAATCCATGTTCCCAAGAGTGCTGTGGAGCAGCTGCCAGGGCGGAGACCCCAAAGCTCCACCTGGCCTGGCACTGGGACATCCCATTTCTCATTCCTGGGAGAAAAAGCAGCACATTCCCATTTTGCCAAGCACATCCACAATCCTTGTGCACAATCCCCTCCTCCTGCCCACCTGGAAGTGCTGGGTGCCCCAGGGATGAGCTCATCAGGAAACCTCACAGAACCCCAGAATCCCAAATGGTTTGGGTTGGGAAGGACATTAAGGATTATCCCATTCCACCCCCTGCCGTGGGCAGGGACACCTCCCACTATCCCAGGTTGCTCCAAGCCCCCTCCAGCCTGGCCTGGGACACTTCCAGGGATCCAGGGGCAGCCACAGCTTCTCCGGGAATTCCATCCCAGTCCCTCTCCACCCTCCCAGGGAAGGATTTTTCCCTAAAAACTCCTCATTAATCCCAGCAGGGTGCCCAAACTGGGGACTCCCCCACCTGTGTCCCTGGGGAGGGGCTCAGATCCCACCCTTCCCAACTGGATCCAACCCTGGGATGGTTTTTTTTC
The DNA here is from genome assembly GCA_013397115.1 of Edolisoma coerulescens. NCBI lineage: Eukaryota > Metazoa > Chordata > Aves > Passeriformes > Campephagidae > Edolisoma > Edolisoma coerulescens. The sequence goes on along the minus strand of VWZW01000660.1, from coordinate 180,409 downwards.
CCTCCCAAAAAAGCGAGGGAAGATCCCAGATCAAAAGCCCCCAAATGTTTTCCTTCCTGCAGCTCCCAGCAAAGAGCTGCTTTCCAAACCATCCCAGATAAACGTGGACAATCAAATCCTTGTTTGCAGCCGGGGCTGGAGACGCTGTGCAGGCTCTGATATCCCGGGATTGCTTCATTCCCAGCCAATAATTCCTGCCTGGTGCAATCCAGAGCCTGCCAAGAAAATCCCCGCAGGCCTGGGCTGCTTTCAGTGGAGGAGATGGGAACAAGGCTGCACAAATATTGCACTTTCAGGCCACTTCCCTCTCTTCTGCAAAGCCAGGCAAGTTTCCTCTCAGAGATGGGAGCAGCAGATTCCAGGGCTCCGTGGGTTTTTGGTCCTATAACCTGAATTTTAGGGAATTTTTGGCTCGTTATTTTTTCTTTTTAAGCACTGGGCGGAGAAGGGGAGCAAAGAGCAACAAGGCTGCAGCCTTTTCCTGGTGCTGATCCCGCTTTAGGATCCTGCTAGCACATCCCAAAGCTCTGCCAGCGTGGATTTGATGCTTCAGGGATACTTGGGAATGGGGAATATTCTCCTTGGAAGACTCCAGCAAGGTGCTGATGCTCCTGGAGGAGGATGGAAAAAGCTCTTTTTTCCCAGGGTAAAATGTTCCTGGCAAAACCAGAGCCCTGATTCAATTGAAACCTGTGATCTGTGCTGGAGGAGCCAGGCTGGGGAGGTATTTTTCCATGAGAAATTAAGGATATTGAGACCATCCCATGGGATTTTCCCCCCTCTCTTGTGTGTGAGGGCTGGATCCCGAAAAACAGCAACCCCTGGGCTGTGCCACCCGTGCTCCAAACCAAACCCTTTTGTGCTGTGGGGCAAACAAAGGTGAAGGATCTCTTAAAAATTGAGCCCAAAAAGTGCTCAGTTCCCAATTCCTGATTTTTATTGGGAATGTCTCATGTGAAAATAAAGGAAAACAATGTTGGAAAGGGCAGCTTTTCTTCCTGGATTTCTGGAAGGAGGAGGGCCGGGCTGCAGCCCCAAGAATTGGGGTGCTCAGACATTAATAGGGTCCTCTAATCCATAGAGAGGGTGCAGCAGAGCCCAGGTTTATAAACCAGCAGATCCCAACCTAAAGTCCCGTGGAAAAACAGGGATTAGAGTCGGTGGATTCCAAAAATTCCCAAAATACATAGGAAAAAAGGAGTGTGGGTTCCTCTTCTCCTGCAGTTTTATTTTCACTGGATTTCGACATCTTTGGGCTGGTAAAATCTTTGGGAATTCAGGGAATAATCCATGAATTTATCCTTAATTAGAGCTTTCAGTTTTTGGTGTCCCTTTGGACAGCCTGGCAGCTCTGAATCCAGGGAATGCAGAGAGCTGGGGGTGCTCTGCTGGTAAAAATTGAGCCCAAAAAGTGCTCAGTTCCCAATTCCTGATTTTTATTGGGAATGTCTCATGTGAAAATAAAGGAAAACAACGTTGGAAAGGGCAGCTTTTCCTCCGGGATCTCTGGAAGGGCTGCAGTGCCCAGAGAGGCTGGAAAAGCTCCGAGGTGCCAAGGCAAGGGTGAAACGTGGGATTAGGGAGATGCAGGCTGTGCCAGGATGGGCAATTTCCTTTTTCAGTTCCCTTCCTTGATAACCATTCCCATTCTGGAGGTGGACAGGCCCCTCACTTGGAAAAGCCCTTTGCAGCTGCTCCGGGTTGGAAATGCCCTTTGGAACCAGCCTGGAAGGGGCTCTGGGCTGCAGCAAGTCCCTGTTCCCTGAGAGCAGCTTTAATCCAAGCCTGGCTCAGCTGGGAAGGGCTGATGAGCCCCTGTGGCTCTGCCAAACAGGGATTTCATCCCACTTTTCCATTTCCAGGGCGCTCATTTGGCTCCCAACGACCCCAATGGATTAGAAATGATCCATCCCCGAGCTGGAGCTTTGTGGTTAAACTTCCCTAAATCCTGCTTTGAGCCCAGGCTCCCAGGAAAGGTCAGCAGTTCCCTCCCACGACATCCTAAAGCTTTGGGTTTTTAGGGATTTGATTTCCTGGCTGCCCGTTTCCAAGGAAATCCTTTGCTGGGTGAGGGCTCGGTGGGATTTGGGAGGGATGCTACACGTGGGGATCCCTCCTGAGGAGGACTGGGAGCAGGAATAAGGAATTCTGATGGCTGGATTTGGGATCTGGGCATGTTCTGGTGACATTTGTCATCCATCATGAGACTCTGGGTCAATTTTCTAGTGGTTTTGGCCTGGTTTTTGCTCTAAAAGAGAGGGGTTTAGCCCAAATTTGAGCTAAATTCACCAGACAAGGTTTCCCACTCTCCACCTGGGTGAGAGAACCATGATGTTCATCCCTTCCACCTCTGGAAAATCCCATTGGCTAATTTTGGGTTTTTCTGGGAAAACGAGGCTCCTCCGTCCCACAAATCCCAACGAGACCCTTCCTTCCTTCATTCCTTCCTTCCAAAAATATTTTCCCACATTTTATCCCGTGGCTAAAGGATGAAGGAGCTCAGGGCTGCTCGGGCTGAGCTTCCCTCCTGCTCCCAGACCTCCCGAAATATTCCCAAATTGCAGGGGAAGCGTGGGGGGTCCTCATGGAAAAGGCCACCCCGTGGTGGGACCTCCCGTGGTGGCGGCTGCTCCACGTCCAGCCACGGCTCCCGAGACAAAGGACAGGCAAAGACATCACAGCCAATCAATCCTTAATTAATTAGAGCAGGAGGAGTCAGGAAGGATGTGGGAATAGAGCTGAACTTCCTTAGAAAAATTGCTGCCTGCTCCTGGTGGGCTGGGAACGGGAGTGTGAGGAAAAGGGGTGTCACAGCCTGAGCCAAAATTGCATTTTTCCCTGGAATAAACCATCCAAGCTGGATAAAAAAAGAGCCTTTCCACAGCCCCAAGCAGAGCAAACCCGCTCAGCTTCCCTGTTTTTGTAAGAAATTTGGGTGATAATGAAAGAATTCCACATTTAAATTCTCCTAATGAAATAATTCCACATTCAAAATGTCCTAATGAAGTAATTCATCCGTAATGATTTCCTAATGAAATAGTTCAGGTTGTCCTACTTGTCTTGAGATTGATTTCCTGGGTAATTCTTTGCACTTTTGGGATGGACACTGTTTAATCCCAGCAAGAAATATTCGCAATTCCTCAGCCCCAAACACCTCTGGGATTGCCAGGAGATAATAATAATAATAATAATAATAATAATAATAATAATAATAATAATAATAAGAAGAAGAAGAAGAAGAAGAAGAAGAAGAAGAAGAAGAAGAAGAAGAAGAAGAAGAAGAAGAAGAAGAAGAAGAAGAAGAAGAAGAAGAAGAAGAAGAAGAAGAAGAAGAAGAAGAAGAAGAAGAAGAAGAAGAAGAAGAAGAAGAAGAAGAAGAAGAAGAAGAAGAAGAAGAAGAAGAAGAAGAAGAAGAAGAAGAAGAAGAAGAAGAAGAAGAAGAAGAAGAAGAAGAAGAAGAAGAAGAAGAAGAAGAAGAAGAAGAAGAAGAAGAAGAAGAAGAAGAAGAAGAAGAAGAAGAAGAAGAAGAAGAAGAAGAAGAAGAAGAAGAAGAAGAAGAAGAAGAAGAAGAAGAAGAAGAAGAAGAAGAAGAAGAAGAAGAAGAAGAAGAAGAAGAAGAAGAAGAAGAAGAAGAAGAAGAAGAAGAAGAAGAAGAAGAAGAAGAAGAAGAAGAAGAAGAAGAAGAAGAAGAAGAAGAAGAAGAAGAAGAAGAAGAAGAAGAAGAAGAAGAAGAAGAAGAAGAAGAAGAAGAAGAAGAAGAAGAAGAAGAAGAAGAAGAAGAAGAAGAAGAAGAAGAAGATAATAATAATACTAATAATAATAATAATTTATCCTCTTTTAATTAAGAAACGTTCCCCCTCTGTCCACGACCCCGCTCTGATTCCCGTCACCTCCAAATCCCTCTGGGACGGGGCTCACTCGGAGCCAGCAGGGCCAGGAGAGCCGTTCTTTTCCTTTCAGTGGGGATTATTTGTCTTCCTTCTTTATCCCAGCCCTGCCCAAATACCGTAACCCCTGGCAGGGCCGGGATTAGCGCCGGGCTGGCAGCGCCGCCTCGGCACTGACCAGGGCGATGCCAGAGCTCCAGCAAATCCTCCCCACCTGAGACTCGGGAAAACCAGACCAGACAAAGCCTTGGGGGAAATATGACAGGGAAAAATCCCGCATTTCCTCAGGGAAAGGGAGCGCTGGGCGACCCCTCAGGGCTGGAGTTTCACTGCTTGGTGGAAAAGCCTCATTTTCTCTTCTATTTTTTTTCGCTTCCTAGGATAAAATGTGAGAGTTTTGCAGAAAAAGCCAACAGAATCCAAGATTTCATCGCTGCTGGGATAAAACCCCTCTGGCTGGGATGCTCTGGTGGGGAAAGCTTGAGGGATTTGCACATTCCCAGTCTCGTTGTCCATGGGCAAAGGGCAAAGCTCTGCTCCTGCATGGCCAGGAAGGAGCTGCCTGACTCATCCTGAACTTTGCCTGTTTCCAGGGAAAAATCAACCCCAGTCTGGGCTGAATCATCCCATTCCCATCCCAAGGACATCCCGGGATGTGCCCTGCTGGAACCACGGGAGCAAATCCAACCTTGAACCTGCGGGAATGTTCTG
>VWZW01000660.1:142500-155112 GCA_013397115.1 Edolisoma coerulescens | reverse complement strand
GCTGGCAACACACAGAACCGAGTTGGAATTCTGAGTTCATCTTTACCTTTGCACGAGTGAACAGTTTTTTAACCACTTCAAAAATGAAGCATCACCCTTGGGAATGAAATGCTTGTCCTCCACAAGCAGCAACCAGCCCGGTCAGAGATTTGGCTCCTTCCTTTTGGGAGAAGTTGGGTGGGTCAGGAAGAGTTGCAAAAACCGATGGAAAAGGCTGATTTAATTCAGTGTAACAACAGCAAAAAGGGATTGGACTGAAGCGGTTCACCCCATTTCAGGATTGGGATACTTTGTGTTAATCCTAAAACTAAGGGCAGCATCCAGTTCCCACTGGGGACCCCCTTAAGGCCTCACAGTTCTTCAGACCCTGTTTCCTCCCCAAAATGAGGAGCACCACAAAAGGCTCTGCTGGCTCATTTGCAGGTTTTTCAGGGGTATTTTTGTTTTTTTTGCAGTGACCCACACCCCAGAACAGCACTTGTCTGCAGCTTTGTCCGGGATCCATGGGCTCTCCAGCTCCTGGGAGAAGCCCAGGGGGGGTTTTGGGGCTTCCCCAGGTGGGCAAGTAAGGCTTAAGGAACGATCAGGGCTGGAAAACTACGGATCATTTGCCATCACAGCTCTCAGCACCTTCCACTTGAACCTACAGCAACGTGGCCACACAGAACACCAGCACTGGGCACCATCATCTGCACTCCACAGCACAACCACAAAGAGGAACAGCCAAGTCAGAGCCCTGCTGGGCTGGTTTGCCCCATTCCCTCCCCCCAAAATTTGATCCATCTCATTTCCATGGAAATTCTGGGAATCCTCAAACAGTTGTCTTCATCCCCAGCACGCTCCAGCATGGATCAGGAAGGCAAAACTCCAGACTTCTCCCCAGTTTTCCTCCAGGTGACATCCAGGCCTCGGTATCCTCTCCATTTTCACAATCAGCTACTAAAAAAAATGGAATCATATCCTTTGGAAAACCAACTCTAAGGTCACGGGGATAGTTCCTTAATGAGAAGGGTGTCTTAATAACGTCTTCATTTAAAAAAAAAATCCCATTAAAGTATTATTTGAATGAAATCAAAGTGGGAGCACATCCAGGAGCAGGGCGTGACTAAAAGAAACTGTCCGTGACATCTCTCCTTTGCAGGGTTCTTGTCCCAATCACTCTCTCTCTCTTCTCTCAGCACATTCAAACGTTTTCCCTTTTATTATTATTTTTTTTTTTTGGCATTGTCTTCAACAGAAATTCCTGATGCCACCTCTCCCAGAGCCTTTTCTTCCTGCTGCTCAGTCCTTAAGTACAGTCTCACACAACAGGAGAGGTCTCCGTGAAAGCGCTGGCAAAGCCCTCATTAAACACCCCGTGGCTATGACTTCATTGAGCTCCAACCCCTCCTGGATCCTCTTCTTCCTCCTCCTCCTCCTCCAGGAAATCCCAGCTCCTTCACATCACCGTGCAACTCTTTGCTTTGTCCTTTCTCAAGTCCGTGGCCACTGTGGACAGTTCTGGCCTGCCAGGCATGTGTGAAATTCGCTTTGTGGCCCTCTGAGATTTGTTTCGTTTCACATTTTTGTTTGTTTTGTTCACACACGCCAGGGTGGCGACGTGAAAAATGTCTCTGACACTGTTTTCTGACTGTAAGGCTGAGCATTCGATGTATGTGGCTGCTCCAATCTGTTTGGCCATATTTGCACCCTGAGGGGAAAAAGGAACATGTGATCAATACCAAGTTGTGCAGAGAGCCTGAGCAAGCCTCACAATTCCAGCTCAGCGCTGTTTCCCTGGAAAACTCAAAGATGATTTGGGAAAATAAACAGAGCTTTGCTTCCAGGAGGAGTTAAACAAGTGTCCAAGCCTCATCTCCTGTGCTGATAAACACTAACTGGGAGAGAAGGGCAGCTCAGCGACTGCAAACAAGTGGGAAAAGCCAGGAGAGGCTGAGTGGGGCCTGTTCAGCAGTTTCACCTTAACCTGAATCCACAAATCTCCTGGAAAATGTGGCAGCTTCCAGATGGAAGCCTGAAATCTCCAAAGACAAAATGTATTCCATGACTTAAAGAATATCCAGCTGCTCCTGACCTGGAGCAGAGTCCCTGTTCCAGCTCCAGGAAGAGGGCAAAGTTCTTAGGGAAATGTGCTCTGGGATAGTTCTATCAACTTCCTGATAGGGAAAAGGATAAAAAAAAACAGGGAAAAGGGACTCGAGGGGTTATAGGAGTCCATCTTTTTTGATTTTAGGAAGCCAAAGCAGGGATATTTGTTCCAGCAGCACAAGGCAAACAGCCCAACATGTGACAGATGACAATAGCCCAGTATCCCGTGGTGGATTTTGCTACTGGAACACAATACAGCATTATGTGAAAAAATGGGAGTTGTTCCAAAGGGAAATTTTATTTCTGAGGGATGAATCTTTACTAAGTTACGAAATCCAACCACATCCTTGACGTGCCATTCCTCACACATCCCTGTGCCTGCCTCCAGCCCCTCCTGCCTGCCCCAGTGCCAGGCTGATGGCACCAATCCCTGGGGATCCAGCCTCCTGTTTGCCCTGCAGTGATGCAGCCACCTTATCAAGGGGAAGGGGGAGAGGCTGATAAGGCAGCAGGAGCTTGTAGGACGAGCCCTCCCCACAGTTAAACATCTCAACTCCTACTGAGCTGAGCCTCAGCAATGTTTGCTCAGGCGGAGCTCCCCTGGGAGGCTGGAGCAGGGTGTCACCAGCAGCGTGTCCTTGTCCTCCCTGCCCTTCCTGGGGAAGCTCTGATCCCGTGGTGGCTTAGCCAGGCAAGGGGATTTTAGAAGTAGCTGTGCCCCTTGTGTTCAGCTGACTCCTGCTCCTCAGGGGTACAGGCTGAGCTGGGAATCCAGGGGAAAAAATCCACCTGCCAGCAGATTTTTGATCATCCTCATGGAAAAACTTGATGATTTTACTGAAATACTGCAATTTTCCAATGTAAGCATGCTGCATCCTTAGTAACCCCACATCAGGAGCTGCTGGTTTGGAAAACATGAGGGATAAAACATCCCAAACTGGCTGCTAGCACAGGCTAAAGACACTGAGGTGACTCGAGGAGGTGCCACTGTCCCTCCCACGGGTGTAGCTGCCACCACCACTGTGATTCAGATCCCATGAATGATCACACACATGTGAGTAATAAAGGGAAGTTCACCCCAGAGCCCGGTTTCCCTTGTTCCCTACATCCTGCTCTCTCCCATGACCTGATTCCTTTCCCTTTCTCTCTCCTCTCATGCCTGGCTCCAACCTTCTCAGTTCCCCAAGAGCAAAGAACTCATCAAGAATTAAGATGCCTTCTGGCTTTGCTGCACCTTCAGAGGGAGGGACAAGGTAGTTTTTAAGGAATTGGGGACAGATTATATTCCAACATAATGTCCTGATTCTAAAGTCAAACAACATTCAACTCTGAAGTCTGCAGACAGCAATTTCACCAATTTGTCAGTGAATAAACAGGATGTGTCACATTTTGGTGTGTGCAGCCATAGAAAAGCAGGCAGGTTTTTTTTACAACTCACCTAAAAAGCAATTTGCAAGCAAAAAGGCAACCATTTATGAAGTTTAAAGGGATGATTCTCTGATCTGTTGTGGGGCTGCAGGATTTCCTTTAGTCCTAAATAGCTTCTAAATCCATCTCCACCCACACCAGAGGTGCAAATCTGCCTTTCAGGCTGCACTCGTGTCATCATGAGGGAGAAGTTGGTCACAATGAGGGCTCCAGTGACAGAGAAGAGGTTGATCTTCCCCCCCGAAGGACAAAAAAGGAGGTGGCCCTTACCTGGTCGTAGGACACGGGGGTCTGCCTGTGGTTGGAGAGCTCCACCAGCGTGCTGACATCGGTGCGCAGGTCCGACTTGCAGCCCACCAGAAGCATCTTGGTGTTGGGGCAGAACTCCTGGATTTCACCTTTCCACTGGAAAATCGGAAGTTGTTGAAAGTTTTAAATCCAAAAGAAGCCAAAGTGCAAGCAGAGGTTTGATAAGTCCTGACACTGCACGCTGAAATAATTTTTATGTAATGGTTGCATTTGCCTTCGAGGTAATTTTTGAAGGCATCGGCTCCAGCAGAAGCTGGTCAAGGATGAAATCTTCCTATCTCACACACTCATGAATTCCACGGGCTTACTAATCAGGAGGGAATGAGTTGAGATTGTTTACCCACAGGTGCAAAGGTTTGCAGAGCTGCTGGTTCTCACACCCAGCCCCAGCCAGGTGCACAATTGGTGTCTCCACCTTCAGTGGCTCCTCAAGAGGCGGCTGCAGAGGCAGCTCCTGTACAACCACAACGTCAGCAGGGCTAAATGTGGGTTTGTTGCTGCATTCTCACACCTAGAACTACACAAATCTGCCCGAGGTGAACCAGCAACGAGCCCTTCAGACAGAACTCAGGATAAATTCATTGCGTTTCACCTTTCTGCAAGGTTATGTTGAGAACTCAAAGCCAAAAACTTCACAGCATAACCCAAACCGATGATAATCCCTAAAATTTAGGGCTATAATTTGGGTTTAAAATCGTATTACGAAAAATGTCTTGCAGAATTAAGTAGCCAGCTTTATCAGGGACAGAAAAACCACAGTTCTGGATGCTTTTTGGCAAAGAGAGAGTAGTTTTGAAGTGTTTTTTGTAGCCTATTCAGAGCATAGTATAGCCATTTTATCCCAGTGAGACAAGAATCACTGGCCCCAGCCTCAGAAAAAGAAAAGGAACTTCAGGTCATTAAGCCCCAAAACCTCTGTGAAGTCGAGTCATGCTCAGCAGCCAGGCAGAGGACCAGGACCACCTTGCAAACACAGAGGCTGATTATGGAAATTCCCTGCTTGAGCTCATGGGAAGTCTGACACAAGCTCGGATCAGTGATCTCATGAGAGCTTTGGGGCAGGGCTGCATTTCTGTGCCACTGCTGGTGGCTTCCAGAGGCATTTGTCACTGGCTCCTTGTAACGTCAGCCTCACAAATTATGTAAGGCCATGGCAGAAGCCCAAACACTTGGCAGACAATTTTGAACCACCCCTACAACGCGGCAAAGTTTCCCAACCCTGTTACAGGAACACGTGACAGACAATTTCTTACAGCACCTCACACCACCCTCAACAACTCCTTGCTGTCTCAGGGCTGAGGAATGAGAGTTTTACTTCAGCTCCAAGTGTCCATTAGCGAGTTCTTGTTTTCAATTAACATCCATCCCTTTCAAACAAATGACCTCAAATTAAAGCACCCTCCTGTCATCGCTCCATTAAAAGAAACAAAGTGGAAGTTTCCAGTGTAGGAACAGCAGCACTGCAGGGATTTAAAGATGAGCTGCTCCAGCAGAGCTCTGTGCTCAGGGGTGGCTCAAATACTTGCCTTTTTTAGGACACTGTCCAGGGTTTCTGGCCGACTGATGTCAAAGCAGATCAGGACAGCATCGGAGTCCGGGTAGGAGAGCGGGCGGACGTTGTCGTAATAAGGAGACCCTGCAGGGAAAGCAAACAACATCTTCATTAATTGCTGTTTCCCTCTTCCTGCAGTCATCCAGGCTTATTCAGAAAGCCTGGAGAGGTTTCCAGTGATGGCCCCCCAGTGATCCATCACCCACCAAAATGCTCCCAAGGAGAGAGAAATGCGGTCAGCCCAAGTTGAAGGCCCAGCATTAACCCGCATGGGAACAAATCCTTGAACTCCAAAAAGCTTTTCCAAAGCAGATTTGAAATTCCTCAGTTTTGATTTGTCTAACAGTTAATTTAAAACAAATAGCTCCAAGTGCAAAAAGCATCTTTAGTTGTCACATTGGCAATTTTTAGAAGAAACTCTTGCTTCAAATTAAAGAACTTGTTGCAGGGAACAGATTTCCAGCAGGGAAAAATCCCAATCCTGTAGGCAGGCACGCAAGTTATCTGTCACAAAAAGCCTCATTAATCTGTAAACCAATAAAGCTTGCAATAAATGTTTATGTTTAGCCCATAAACCAGATTTTTATCAACAAGATCAAAGCTAGTTTAGTAATCTGAGGGAACAGATGTAGGTACTGCTCTTTGGGCTTGTTTTACTTGCAGGGCTGTGAAGGGATATTCTGTTTTCCTTAACAACAATCATCATGTGAAGAGTTAAAATACATCCAGAGTTAAAAATCTTATTTTAATCATCTGGTGAATCTGGCAACAGTTTTGGGGAAAGAAAAAAAAAAAAAGAAGAAAAAAAGAAAAAATCTTGTTTTTTTTAAGAAGTTGCAGTCACTCATCCACCATTTGGTTTGGCCTTAACTGTGCTGAGCTTTCACCTCCTGAGGAAAAGACATCTCTTAATGCATTTAAAAGGGTATTTAAACCAGCTCAGCAGCCCAGCAGGGCAAGGGTTTGGGCTTGGGCAACTTAAAATTCACTTTGTTAGCCATCATACAGCCTTATTTCTGTATTTTCCTCATGAGCCTAAAACACAGCATGGAACAGCCGCCACAAGAACCCAGCTTCCAGGAGTTTGGGGGGGTTTTCAGCTCATTATCCCACCAATTTCCCAGCTCTCCAGAACTAATTGGCTGTAAGGCCTCCGATTATTAACTGGATTAGAGGAATTCCTCAAGTTTTTCCCTGACAGACAGCTCAGGCTGTTGCACAACCCCGAGCGGGGAATGGTGTGAACGGCTCGCAGATGACTTCACTTGGCCAGCTTCTCCCGCACGGGGAAGGAGGCAAGCATCCCAGGAATGTTGTTTTTGAAATGAGGAATAACACATGGGGAGCGAGCATTACCAAAGTAGGTAGCAGAAGGTAATTTGGTGAACGAGAAGGATTTCATTCGAATGCTCATCTCTGCAAACGATGTCAATCTGACAGAGAGGCAGCTGTCAGGAAAGGCTCTTCACACCCCACTTCAGCTGAATTCAGCAGGAACGACGCGTCGGGAACAAATCTAAGCGAGGTGACCCGCAGTTAACTACTCACTGTGATGCCATGATGATTTCTGCCTTTTTTATATACCCCTTTTATACCCCTTTATTTAACTTTTATATATCCTTACTGCTTTTAGCCCACATACTTGTAATTCCCTGAGTCTGATACCCAATGTTCCATCAAGCCAGGAGACCAAACACCCTGGAAGCCTCGCTCCTAAGGGTCAGAAAGCCCCAGACACCAAGGTCCTCTCTAGAACACATCCTGTAAACTAAAATAGGCCCATCCAGGGGGGAGATTCCTCGGAATGGGGGATTCGTTCCAGGCTCTCATGGGGGAATCTTTGATAGATATGCTGATTTGCAAGGCCTACAAGTTGTACACGGGATTTATCAGGTGTCTGCATTTTGGTGCACTCCACCTGGACCACGTGGTGCACCAAGGATCCTAAATAAATACCGAGGTAAAAACCCCTTTCCCTTTAACCATGTCCGGCTTTTAATTTTCAGACCAGGAAAAGGCAACAAGTGCAGCTATCAATAAGCATTTTCCACTCCTAACTACTCCCCACTATCTCCAGCACTGCTATTCCAGCCCTGTCCTGCAGCCCCAGGGCCAGGTTATTCATCCTGGAGCCCCAGGGTTGGGTTATTCACCCCGGACAGAGGAGCTGCAGCACCAGGTGCCACGAAGAGCCACCTGGGTGACATTAAAGCACTGCCTGGCTGCCACATCTCGCCGAGCTCCAGCAAGTAAGGGCAGGATTGAGGATTCTTAATGGTTGCTGGCTAGAAAGGAGTCTCAGCAAAGCCTCACCCAGAAACTCATTCCTCAGACAAATACCTATGGGCTCACTCAGCAGGCTCTGGGGATCCAGCATCCCATATATGTCCAGGAGATGTATTTATGTATACACAGAGTCACCACCTCCAGCCCCAAGACTCCTTCTCAGCCTGGCAGCTGGAGCTGCTTTGCTTGGAGGCTTTTTCTTCCCCCCCCCACCCACCCCAACTCTGAATTTCTCCTATTTAAGATGCTGAGCTGGAATAAAAGCAGTTTTAGCAAGCTTGGGAGGAATATTCCCCACCTTGTCTCCAGGCTGGTGTGTGGCAGAATAAACAGAGCCCATTTCAAACTCCTCGAGCTGCAGGATGCACAAAGGAAATTTCCTGCTCTCATTCAGCAGCCAATAACCAAACCTTTATTCCTGTGCAAATAAAGAGGGGCTGCAGCCCTCGCTGTGCAGGCCTATTCAAGCTGGCATTTCCATCCCTTTGCCCAGAGAAACCCTCAGAAGCCAGGAATGTCAGGAATGAGGCTCACTCAAGTCTGAACAGACAACTCCAGCACAGCCCGGCGAGGCTGCTCCCTTCTTTTTCATGTTCCTCTTGCAGATTTGAAGCCGTGCCAACCCTCGAAAACAGAAGGAGAATGTGGAATTGGAGCCACGGTATTTGTGGGGGAAAAAAAAAAACCAACAAAACCTATTTGTGTTTGGGATTCTGTTCCTGCAAAATAAAACATTTTTGGCAAGGACGACATGGGTGGTTTTTCAGTTTTATCAAGGAGTTGCTGATAAGGCTGAAGTTCATTTTCTTTTGTGCCGGACATTTGTTCCAGCTGCAATCCTCCTTTTTTTTAAAAAAATTTTTTTGGCAGCTTCAAAAATTTCAGCCAAAAATACTTTCAACATTAAGAATGATCTGCTTTTGAAACCTTATGTTTCACGCAGAGTCCGAGAGAAATTCAGCTTTTAGACTGAAATAAAACCCCTCCCCAGCAATATGCTTGGGTTTGGTCTACGGGGGATAAGCCAAGCTTAGGCTTAAATATTGCTGTCTTAATAAAGAATAGAATGACATCATTAAAAGTTGAAGAATATTGCATTTTTCGGTGGTTTAGCACTACTTGAAGGTGCTGGATCAGGGAGAGCTGTTGGGCTGGAAGATCCAAAGGCACCCAGAGGGTTCAGCTCCACATCCCCGGGCAAGGAGGGCTCAGTAACAGGCAAGACTTTCCTATTTCCACACCAGCAAGCAGCCACCAGGAATTAGGCTTTGGAGCCTTTTGGAGTCCAGTCAACTGAAAGAACAACAGATGAACAGCAGCATTCTCACTCCCAAACCCTTGGGCTCACTAATTATCAGCTGCACAGAAAACACATCAAACACTGGCTGCTCCAAGGAGCTGATTCAGTGCTGATGGTTTTCCTCCTTCCAAAAGAAAAAGAAAACCAAAAAAACCTGGGATGGCTGAGGTGGATTTTCAGCGCAGGTCATCTCCAAGAACACAGACATCCCAATATTCAGAGCTTTTTGTGTGATCACACCTCACAGGGAAAACTCTGGGAGGGCACTTGGCATTCCCAGTTATCAATTCTAATTAATTCCCTCGTAAAAGTAATAAGAAAACCCTGCTAAGACGGGCAATTAAAGGAAGAAAATCACGGAATTCAACACAGCCAAGCTGCAAGAGAACTAGGAGGCAAAGACAGCAACTGAGCTTTTCCTTTGCAATCCTCACTGCCAGGGAATTTGGGGAATTAGCAACTTTAATTCCCCTAAGTTTCAGCTCTCTCCTGAAGGGTTTCAGCACGAAACTTCCCAATTAATTGCTGTTTCTGTATGGACACTGAGTACATTGTCTACAGTCAAAATCACAGCAAAACTAACTTGACTCACAGTTCCAAGGCCCTTCTGGATTTAATTACTTGCTAATCCCCAGCAGTTGGAAGTATTTCTGGCCCTGTTGAGAATATTTTATTGGAGTAGCCACGGTTCAAGCAATAAAAAAACCCCCCTAAAATACATTTTAGGGAGACACAGGTATGTACACCTAATTAATGGTATTTCTGAGCCACAAATGCTGCTGTTCTAGCAAGAAATATAAATATCCAAGGAGCCAAAAAACTTGATAAATGCAGATTAGATGGTAGATAAAGGCAACTAACGTAGATTTTTTTTCTTCACAGTGGTCTTTAAAGTACAAGATGAAGCTTTAACCTGGAGAAACTTTTAATATTCCACCTCACACAACAAGCACAGAGCTCAAGAGTGCCACACGTTACCACAGAGCGCAGTAATTTATGGTGCAGTGAGATTGCAACCAGACATTCCTGCTTTGAAAAAGGGCTGGTAGTCCCAAACCCCATTGAAATTCAACTTGGCAAGTGCTTCCCTTAATGCTGTGGCTAATTTAAATCCTTCTAATGACTTGCAGAACTAGACAGCACCAGCAAACATTTGAATAATGAATCTTCCCGTTCCATTCCACTCTTACTTGTCCCATATTCCTGTGGGCATATCCAAGATGCAACAACTCCCCAGTGAATTTAAAATTTTCTATCAGGACTCTGTAAGAGTCCTCTAATAAAAACACATTATTATTATTGGTATACAAAGAATTATAAACCAGAACTGGCAGCAGGGCCTGTTCTCACCCTAACACAACTATTTTAACCAATGCCCACAGCTTTTCTGATTTTCCCAGTGAGCAAAAAAGAATTGGAAGTGGCAGTAGTTCCTTCCAAAGGCTTCACTGCAAAACCCAAGTATCAATTTAAATTCAAGGGATTAATTGGCAAGGCTGTTAAGTGCTCCCAGTTAAAGAGTTAAAGGTGAATATAAAATACTGATTGAGTCGTCTTGGAAGTATCTGCAGCATATTGCAATAAACTCAATTAAACAGCATCTTTTCCCCCCTCTCAAGAGATATTCAAGCACCACAAATTGCAGCCATCACCTCCCTCGTGTTGCAATGATCTTCCATCAGTACCTGGCAGTTAATCAGACAGCTTTTTAATTTAATTAGATCTATCCCTGCTTTAAAAATGCCATTCAGACATCTCTTCTAAGTCAGTAGAGGACCAGGACAAAGACTTGTAAAAATTAAATTACCAAGACTTTCAGATAAGGCTAAAACACTCTCTTATCTTCTGCTGTCTCTTATCTGCTGATGTGATTTTGCACTCGGTTAATGGGCTTGGGTAGTGTTGGGATTTTGCACTGGGTGAGAAGGGATGCTCATGGAGACAGAATTCCACATGCACAGAGTCCCACAGCCAGAGGATCCACTCAGTAACACTTTGGAACACCAAGCACTGGATCTTTCAAATATTTCCTCTTCAGTTTGGGGTGTCAGACAAATCACCCACTTGATCTCAAGCTTCTGACTCAACCACATGCTCTCTGAGTTCCAGGACAGAGGACAAAGGCTGGCAGGTTGTTTTTTCTTCTACTGCTTTTGCCTTTTGAAGTGCTAGGGAATATTTCATTCCACGGGTGTCTCCAGCCTTTGACATACAGATTCCAAACCTTCCCATGTCCAACCCGAGAGCGTGCTGTATTTTAATAAAGATAACATTTTCCAAAATAACCATTAATTTTTAATAAGCCCTTGCTCCGTAGTTCCAGCCAGCTTAGTAATCAGCGTGAAAGCTCCAACCAGACACACTCCAGAAATCTGCAAGTCTCACTTGGCATAAGATGAAGAAAAAAAAATTCAGCTCAGAGCAAAGCTGATACTGGTTGTGGGCAGAGGCTGCCTTTTCCCAGTAATCGTGTTGCAAGAATTTGGAATCATTTCCTCAACAGCAAGAGGGAAGCCAACCCGCCGCCTAAACTCCTCTTTTAAACAGGGATTAACATTTTCATTCCTGCTAAAAGAACTGCTGTCACATTGAGGAGAAACTGCCGGGTCCAAATTCAGCATTACCGAGCCATCTTACACAGGCTGCCTGAGGAAGACAGGGATTGTGTGTTCTGCCAAGTTCCTCCAGGTTTTTTTTTTTTTCCGATCGGCTCTGCAGATGATGTTGATCCACACCTCTGGTAATGGTTCCTGGTGTCATTCCCCCCTGGACATCCTCAGTTCTCCGCAGGCAGAGCCACACTGGCTCCCCACGCTCCTCTCCAGCACTGAGGCAGCAATTTTGGGGTGCTCCCTCATCCCCCTGGCTGTAAGTGCAGCCCAATTATCCAAATTATCAACGACAGGCGGATCTAGAGGAGTTCCTGTCTCAACATGTGAGCTCAGCCAGCCAAGCTCCAAACCCCTCAACCTTTGAGGCGTCTGAGCCGGTTTCTGGCACGGGCACTGAAGGTAAAACTGGAAGAATGAAGAGAACCTTCAGCCCTGATGGGGGAAAGGATGGTTCCCTCTGCATCGCAGAGAATCAGAGATAAATTCTATAGGCTTTCCCTAAAAGCCTTTCCTGGCCTTAAAGACTCTCTAAAACACTGGGAAGAAAACTACTGTATTTTGTAAAAAAACCCAAGGAGGCATTAATGGGGCTACCAGGAGCTACAAAGCGAGCTGAAATAATTCCCCATTAGCATATAAACACCTTTTCCCTCTCCTACAAAGCAAAGCGGGGTTTGCAGGCAGCAGAGGAGCCGAGGCACCCCCGGAGCTCCTCAGAAAGCTCCTTCCAGTCAGGCAGGTGAGAACACATTCCCCTGCAATGCTGACAAATCGCTTCCCGGAGCCTTGCCCACACCCTCAGCCAAGTCGATCCTTCAAGGATAGCTGAGATTTCTGTCCAAAAAGCCGCCAGAAGCAGCCGCGTGCGAAGCCCGGCAGCCCCGCCAGGACCGCGGGGGGCTCGGGGCTGCGGGACCGCGGAGCCGCCGCTCCTCCCGATCCCCCCCCGAATTCCCGGGATGCGAACGGGAGCGCTCACCCGAGGTGTCCCAGAGGCTGAGCTCGATGCGCTGCGTGTCGATCTCGAAGCTGGCCGT
>VWZW01000660.1:119938-141588 GCA_013397115.1 Edolisoma coerulescens | reverse complement strand
CCCGCCGCCCGCCCCTATTTATAGCCTCGCGCCCGCCAATCACCGCCCGCCTCCGCGTAGGCCACGCCCCCTCGCCGCGCGCCGCCGGGGCAGTGCGCCCTCTAGGGGAGCCGCGGGACGCCGGGAGCGGGGGGGGGCAGTGAGGGGAGAACCGGCGCCCTCAGAGCCACGGGGGCGATAAAGGAAGGGGTTGTGGTGTTATTGATAAAATTTATCTGTAAGTGTCAGCGCTGTGAAAGGGAACTGCGGGATCTGGGGCTGTGCGGCCTCCGGAGGTGGTCCAGGGTCCCTCAGGGGGTGCCCAGTGCCTCAGGCGGGGATGAGGGATGCTGGGGAGAGCTGAGGAGAGCAGGGTGCTGAGGGGAATGAGGAGGGATGAGGAGAGATAAGGAGGGATGAGAGATGAGATGACAAAGAAGGGCTGAAAATGGATGAGGAGAGCTGAGGAGGGATGACGAGAGATGAGAAGGGGTGGATGCTTTGCCCCCTGATGGTGGGCAAAAGGGCTTTTCCCTCAAAACATGGTCACAAGGAATGTGTCGGGATCTCACAAAACCAGGGAATCGTGGTATATTCCGTGTTGGAAGGGACCCACAAGGATCAAAGTCCAAGCCCTGGCCGTGCACAGACACCCCAACAATCCCACCCTGTGCATCCCTGGGAGCGTTATCCAAACTCCCCTGGAGCTCTGGCAGCTTTGGGAATGTTCCCATTCCCTGGGGAGCCTGGGCAGTGCCCCAGCACCCTCGTGACACCCACCCTAAACATGCCCGGACACAGCTCCAGCCATTCCCTCGGTCCTGTCCCTGGCACAGAGAGCAGAGATCGGTGCCTCCCCACCATCAACATCCTCCTATTTTTTCGCTTCCTGGACACAACCCCAAGCAAAGCTGGCTGAGGCTCAGGAGAGGATTGAGCATCGTTCCTGAAAGGAGAGCCCTGAACAAGGGCTGGTTTGTGAGCCGCTCGTAGCACTCATCTCCATCAAGTGCTCCTCTCTTTTCCCGTATGGCTCCGTGTGGCAGCCGGATCCCTGGAAAAGGGGCTGCCAGCAGGCAGGAGGGCTGGAGCAGAGCCTGCCTTCCCCGTCTCCAACCTCATGTTCTGGCTTTGAGGGAACAGCCGGACACAGGGGTGGCCTTCCTGAAGGTGCGGCCTTGGCCTTATCTCTTGAGTCATCCAGGTCATGACCCCACCTCGTGTCAGTTCTGGGCTGAAACGTGAGCAATTTGTCAAGTTTTAAAACAACATCCTGAAAAAACGATGCTGCCTCGTGCCTGTTTGACCACGGGGAGATGCTGCCCTGACTCACACAAGAGAATCCCAAACATGACATTTCAACATTCAGTGCTGGTATTCTTGGGGTTTGTTCTGATGTGTCACATCTTTCGCTGGTCAAATTACTCATCTCTAATGAATTTTCCAAAGAATCAGTTTTTGTTTGGAAACAATGTGCAAAACACTAAAACTTGCTGCATGTGCTTTATTTGTAAGGCCTTGGAGCAGAGAGCTTTCCATCTCTTTTGTTTGTTTTTAAATGAAAAGCTGCTCCTTTGCAGTCTCCATCCATCCTGTCTTTGGAAAAATGGTGGGATGGGAGGAATAAGCAGTGAAGAAAATGATCGCTCACAGGAAGATGAGTTTCTCTTTTTTGTTCACTACTGGAAGAGGAGATAAATCTGGAAAAATACAGTTGTGTAAATGCTCTCAGGTGTTCTCCAAAGGGCAGAAAATCCTGGTTTTTCTGCCTTTCTCTCCACTCCACACCTGAACATGTGGCAGCCTCCTGGCAGGTGGGATCGAGCTCTGGAATTTCAGCTCCAGCTCTTTGGAAGCCCAATGCACCAACCAAGGAATATCTTGGATGTAAGGAGAGAAGAAGACAGGGTTGAAAGAGCTCTTTGTTCATCCTGAATGGGAGCTGGGAATGAACATCTGCTCCTGATCCATCCACCAGGCACCTCGGGGCAGATGGACACAAGATGGACCAAAGCCGGTGCTGATGCCGCCTGTTCTGTGGTGCTTTGGCTTCCTCAGAGGAGGAATTGATCTCCTCCGGGGTCCTGGAGGAGACATCTCCTCACACAGCTCCTGTGGAAAATCCGCCTGCATCCAGCTATGCTTGGAATGTGGAAACTTTAACGCACAAGGAACCCTTACTCATCGTGAGCCGAGAGCTTCCATCAGCAGCTCCCGGTGATATCATCTTTGCATGGTTTGTTTGCTGCCAACACCACCCAGCCCATCCCCAGGGATCTCGGGGTGCTTTGGGCACTGGGGACAATCCTCGGAAACCGCCAGCTTGTTGGCATTCCTTGGGGAAGCTGCTCCAGATCTGTTAATCCCCATAAACCCATTATTCATGTCAAACCCTTAAGTTTAATGCCTTTTCCCATATCTCGATAACTCCGGGGATAACATGGTAGGGGTCGATGTTTCCATCAGGATTTTTCACACGCAGTCGGGATTTTTTGATTTATAGGGCCGAGTTTCGTGCTTTGCTTCGTTCCAATTCCCCATTCTCCTCCAGATCTGATCACAGCCTTTCACAGCTTCTCCTCTTTCCGTCCCAGAAATCACGATGTGTGTATTAATAACACACACACAACTTGGGACTGGCGTGGTAACGACTCCCGATCCCATCTAAGATTTCATGGGAATATCAAAATACATTTTTCTCCCCTCACAAATAATCTGCCTGAGCACTTTCTCTGACGGTAATGAACCAGCCGAGAACAAGTGCTTTTAGTTGCAGAGTAACTGCTCGATGATTTAAATCTAAAATTGCTCTCCAGATCGCTCTCCCTGCAATGCCAGCTACTAAAGCATCCACGGAAAACATTGAATAATATACATAAAACATGGATTTTGCACATCCCACCCCTCCTCCACGCTGC
This sequence comes from Edolisoma coerulescens, assembly GCA_013397115.1. NCBI lineage: Eukaryota > Metazoa > Chordata > Aves > Passeriformes > Campephagidae > Edolisoma > Edolisoma coerulescens. The sequence goes on along the minus strand of VWZW01000660.1, from coordinate 138,691 downwards.
TGGCGTGCAGCTCAACGCACATTAAAAGAACATTATCAAGGTTTAAGGTCAAACACTTGCGGATTAGGAAATGCGCCTTTCCTGCGTGTCAGAAGCGTGGGCTCCCTCGGGAATACATGGGGATGGTCATTAATTCCATGATCACGTCGGATTATTTTTTGTTGTTCCAGAACCCATGGAGGCCTCGGAGGGATTTTATCACCTTGAGGAGCAGCTCTTGAGGAACATCTGCACCTCTGCCGGGGCCAGTGTGGAATCCCTGCCTCATTTAGGGCTGTTCTTCTGAACTAGACCCATTTGTTATCTCTTTGGCGGGGCTTATCAATGTCATATTCGACTTCTTAACAGATGAAAAGAGATTATTTCTCACTGCTGCCTTGTGCGGTGCCAGGAGCCGAGCCGGCCTGTTGGACAGCAGAGAAGCAGCGAGGTCACAAGTACCCGCTAATTCCCGCTGAGGAACCGCCTCGGATCGTTCCCAATCCCTAAAGTTATGCAGATGTTGGAAAAGGAGCTCCTGCTACTTTCCTGTTAGGGCTTCAAATCCCAAACCGCACTGCCTGCGTCGGGAATTCTCACCGCGGGAAAAATCAGGATCAAGGAGCTTGACTGCCACGCGTGGCTCGGAGCCTGCCAAACCCAAACCCCAAAGTCCTTCTGTTCCAAGGAGGGTTTGAAATGGAAGGCGGCAGGGTGAGAATGAGCCTCTCCCGTTCCGTGATGTCGGTGGAACGCTATGCAGGAACACCGGCATGAAAATCAATGCTAATTAGCTGTGAAGTGAAAACAAAATGAAGCTTGACAGTCTCGTAATCTCTATTTTGGCATTTAGAAATCCGGCTGTGACTCCAGTGCTGGGAGAGAGCTGCATAAATCCATAAAATCAGCTCGAGACACCAGTGAGTCTCCCTCACCTGACTGACAGGTCCTTGGGTGCTAAGCCTTGCATGTGGAACAAAGCTCAGCTATTCCAAGTTTCAGGAGCTGAGGGCAAAGCTTTACCAAAGCTAAAATGCTTCTAAAAGCCCTTAATGACGGCGGGATATTAAGACAGAGGCCGAGGTGGTTACAAACCCTGGCTGTGATGTTCTTACTCACAGGCAGGATGGAGTCCCATCCCTGCTGCCAGCCCTGGGAACTGTGCTGGGGGACCTGCAGCTCCCAGGCCGGATACAGAGGCTGTCCCAAGGCGTTTATCCACATGGGGAATGGCAGGTGTGAGGTTCTCTCTCCTTTACAGAGGGATAAAGGGTGGAGAAGGGGTTTTTCCAGGAGGCCACATAGAGTCCATGAGTAAGGACATGTAGGGGGTGGTCATTCCCTTCCCATCACACCACCCAGCCAAGGAGGCCTTGGAGAAACCGTGAAAATTACGTGGATTATTCAGATATATCTGAATTCTGCCTCTGGAAAAGCTTCATGCTTTGGGAATAGGAAAACATCTTTTAGGAGCCAGAGAAATGCTCTGGGACCGCTTCTTAGAATCGGAGAATCCCAGAATGGGTTGGGTGTGAAGGGACCTTAAAGCCCATCCCATTCTACCCCTGCCATGGGCGGGGACATCTTCCACTATCCCAGGGTGCTCCAAGCTCCATCCAACCTGGCCTTGGACATTCCAGGGATGGGACAAGGGGATTCTTATGAGGGTAAAGTTCAGACACACTGTTCCTCACAGCTCTTTGACCTTCTCATCCCACCAGCTGGGGAATCGCCTCAGATCAAACCTTCCCTGCAGCAGAATTATTCCTTTTGGATAAATGCATCTAACCAGGAAAACTCCTGGATAAACACAGCGCAAGGAGCTCGTGCAGATCCGGCTCGGCTGTTCCATATTTATGATTTGTTAGCGCTCGCAGGAAGAACAAATTGCACGTCAGGGGTGCTCTGCCATCCATGAAATCACATGGAGCTCAAGGACATTCCCTGCCTTGGGATGGTGGGGCAGGAACAGCCTCCAGTGAGCAAGAACGCGCGTGAGGAGCCAAAACTCCCCATTCCCAGCCCACAGCTGTAACTCCGGGGTTTTGCCTGAATTCCTGCTGCTGTTGTGCATTCCTGGCTCGTACGAAATCAGCACAAACATCTTAGGAAGGACTTGTATCCACAGGGATCAAAGCCTGCGAGTCCTTAATCGGGATGATAACACGGGATGGAATTTCAACAACAAGGAAGAATTGTTTTGAGGGTTTTTTTTTTTTCCAAAACCCTGCTGGAATGTGAAGGAACACCAGAGTTGCATTACATTGATCTGGCTCTGAACTCCAATCTGAAGTAGATCTGAAGATCCATAGAAATTTATGGAGAAAATCCCATTGAATTTCTTGTGCTTTGGCTCAGAGTGAAATGATTTCTAGAGGTTGTTGGAGAATATCCTGCAAACAAAAAGATTTCCTTCTCGGTTCCTGGAGGTTAATTATGGAGATTCCTCATAGAGGATCAGCAGTGCCAGTTGCTGGGGAGACAGGAAAAGGATTTGTTAGGGAATTCTAGCCTGGAGCTGCATAAAAATGTTCTGCCAGGATGGTTTTCCATCAGAAATATTGATATGCTGAAGGCAGCTTGTTTTGCAGAACTTCTTGGATTTCAGTGGAATTTGGTATTAGGAACTTGCTGAGATGAAATTCTCTGCTAAGGTTGCAACTTTCAGATTGAACCTTTTTGTTTTAATGAGATATTAAATTCCAAGATATATTTATAATTTAGTTTCTGGAGATGGATAGGAAATGAGTAAACTCGGAACATTTTTAGTCAAAGGATGGAGTTCATTTCACAAGGAATTTCGAAATCCTTTTGCTTGAATTCCATTTTGGGCTGGAAAAAACGAGTGCAATTGTGTAATCCCCGCTCCTCACCCAGCTCTGGCCGATCCCAGCGGGTGCTGGGGGCCAAAGGCAGATTCTGGGAACAGCTTCCAGGGAAAAGTGCAGCGGATTAGGTCAGTACTGCATGTCCTTACCCATTCCTCTAAATTCCTCCCACTTCCCTAAGGCACAGCAGCTCAGAATTATTGCTGAAGAGCACAAAACTCAGCGAATGAGAAATGCCATTTTTTTGGCTGCGGCACCACCAAGGTGGATTCGTTATCCCGAGGAAGTTCGGAGCGTTTCTCCTCCCCCACCCGTTCATTCCACCCCGAGCCTCAAATATTCGGTGACCCAAAGCTTTCCTGGCTGCACACACATATTTGTAATTCCTGCCCCTGTGAACGAGTAACAGCAGCACAGACCCTTGGAAGCATTGCAGGAATTTTTTTGGGAGCCATTTGAAACTCTTCATGCGATGGGGTGTTGATTTTTATTGTTTTCTGTCCCTCGGGCACAACATTTCCCACCATAAAGTTGTGTGGGGACGAGTTCAGAGCTGGATTTCACCATTTGTGGGGCTGGGAGCTTTAGCTTGGAGGGTGCCAGGCTGGGATTAATCCGGCTTTGAGCTGCAGAAAAACCTCAGGAATTTCAGGGGGGAAAAGCGGGATGGCCGTGGGCATCCATGAGGGGAAAGCACCAAGGAAAGACAAGCAGAGAAACGAGGACTGGACAGAGCCTGGAGCTGCTGTAAAGCAAATACAGAGGGGAGAAATCCTCTGGGAGAAGCGTTTTCCTGGGATTTGGGAGATGCAAGATCCATGGGAATGGGGCAGCTAAAAAATAAGAACAGCAAATGTTCCACTTTAGGAAACTCCCAATCGCTGCAAAAGCAAAAGCTGCTCCAGCAAGTCCTCGCTCCCAGATTCCCAGATTTCTAATTAACTCAAACTGCCGAGGCAGCTCCTGCACAGCCCTGACGAGGGCTTGGCTTCGGGAGGAGCCGCTCTCCGGAGCTCTCGGAGGGAGGCTGCACAAAAATGAGATTTCAACCAAGGCCCCGGGTCAAACAGGACATTTCTGGGTCACGGGGGCCCTGGCCTGGATTTTCAGCAGCTCTGCCTGCAGCCAGCAGGATGAAATGCAGAGCTTTGCTCCCTTTCTCTGCTTCCTTTGCACTGTGTGGAAAAACGAGACCTTTCCAGGAGCTGGAGCTCAGAAAGCACCAGCATGGACGGATGGATGGTAGTGGTGGTCGGCATTTGGGGCTTCCACACCACGGTGAGAGCCTCTCCCACTCCAGCAGCTCCTAAAGCACATTTCCCTGGAAAAAGTGTGAACATCCCTGGATCACACGCAGCCTTCTGAGCGAGGCTAATTAGGCAAGTGTTGGTTGCAGCAGCTTTCACACCCTTTCCAGCCCGAGATTTCCATAGGCAGAGAAAGTTCCTCACTCTAATTAAATGACTCAGAAGAGCCCAACTGGTCTTGTAACACATTCCAGCTTTGCTTTTGTTGTCAGGTGTTTCCACAGGAATGATTCAAGGTTGGAAATCTCTTCTTCCTACACTGCTGTTTACTGAATTCAGGAATTAAGGAATTATTGGAAGGCTGCAGAAAACGAGGGCTTCATTTTGTTCTCAGCTTGCTGGGATGTGAATTGTTGGAAGGGTTGGAGGGAACCTGCAGGAAGTCGCTGCTCCATACCTTCACCTCCAATCCCCACAAAGGAGCTGGATCCAGGATTTCTGGGCTTTCAGGAACAGCCTGGAAGCAGGAGCGAGCATTTATCCTTCCAAAATTCTCGTTGGATGCATTAAAAATTAATTCCTTGGCTCAGTTATTTCATCTGGAAGGGAAGGCAGAGCCATGAGGAGCTGTCCTCAGATAAAACCCTGACATCAGCTCACGGGGCGGTCTGGGAGCCTCCGGGAGCCCGGAGCTGAGCTTCCCAAACTTTTTGCATATCCCGTGCTCAGCACATCCAGGTGAGCGGCTGCTGGCCGGGAGCTCACGCACAGCTTGGATTTTGGCTGGAACATGTACTTGCAAAGTCCAAGGAGAGCCTCATTTTTTCACCATAAAAGGTTGGGAGCGAAATTCCAGAGCTGAATTAACACGTCCTGCTGCTCCTCGACGTGGGAAAAGAATGCCGCGTCCTCCCACGTCGCTGCTTCCCATCCCGGGGCTTCTTCCCTCTTTCCGACTTGTCCCTGCAAGTCAGACCTTTACTGCCATGAGCCAACGATTAATTAGAAGGATTTAATTGCCCCTCATCAAGAGAGATACCTGCAGAAGCCAGGTCTGGTTCTCTCCCTGTGCTTACATGGCTTTTCTCCCTCTGTATTTTCCAAATTCATTGGAGTTGTCCAGAGTTTTCACAGTTCTGGGGGGGAAATCTGGGAATCTCTTCTGACCTCCTGCTAATCAATAATGATGGGAAGAGAGGATTATCCAGCAGCCAGATGCATTCCTGAGGGGGTTTGAGGGGGTATTCCTGGTGGGAATGGGATGCCAGTGGAGGTCACCATCCCTGCTTGGTGCTCAGGGTCACAGCACTGCTCTGCATTTTCATCCTTGTGAAAATCAGCAGGGGATGGATGACAAATCTTTTCCAATAAAAGGAATTGGGAATTGCCCTTTGGAATTCTGTCACTTGGGGAATGAGAAGGATGGTCCTGCAACAGTTTTCCCCTGTGGAAATGAGGATGACAGAGAGGGCTGACCACAACTAAATGCTAATTTTAGACACTAAAATAGGTAAATTTTCATCTTTCTGGAATCTTCTGGTCCAAGTAGAAGAAAGCCTTGCTCTGTTCCTGGTTCTCCTACCAGTTTTGCAGTGGGATGTGGGGCAAGCCAGTTCATGTCTCCGTGCCTATCCTTATCTGGGGCTCACAGTAACTCCCAGGCTCGAAAGGGCACCGGGAGGGCGAATTCGTCACCACCACCTCCCAAAGATCTCTGGTGCCTCCTGGGAGCCTGGGATTCAGCTTTGGAAAACCCCAAAGATCTCTGGTGCCTCCTGGGAGCCTGGGATTCAGCTTTGGAAAATCCCAAAGGTCTCTGGCACCTCCTGGGAGCCTGGGATTCAGCTTTGGAAAACCCCAAAGATCTCTGGTGCCTCCTGGGAGCCTGGGATTCAGCTCCTGGGAGCCTGGGATTCAGCTGGAAAATGTCCTTCCTGATGGATCCATGGGTGCTGCTGGCAGGAGTTGGTGCTATCCCATCCCTGCTGCCTGGCACATTCCATGTTTGTTCCCAGCACCAGGAGACTCCAAACCCAAGTGAGCTGATCCCAACATCAGATCTTTGTAGCAGGAAACATCCAGGAAACAAATCCGGGGCCAGAGGGTCGTGGTGCAAACCTAGGATGCTCCAGGAAATCTGGGGGCTTTTCCAGAAGGAATGGCAGCTGGGAAAGGGCAAGAGGTGGGAGCAGGGAGCACAGGCAGCCCCTGGGCTAGGGCGAGGCGGGTGATGGCACTCACACGCTGGCATCCCTTCCCTAGTGCCAGTCTGGCCACACCTGGAGCTCGTGGTTGCTCCGGACAAGCCAGCTCACATCCCTGACTTTCCCAAAGCCGCTTGGAGAATTCCCCGTTTCCTCGCTGGAGGATTTACCGGCTGTGTGAATTTTGGGGATTCAATGCCAGGTCACCACGGAGAGCGAGGAGCTGCATCTTACAGGGGTGGCAGCTCCCTGCTTGGCACCGGGATGTCCCCAAAGGGCAGCACCACATCCAGAGCCTTTGAGCAGCACAGCACCAGCTCCTGATGGAGAAAACACCTCCAATTACTGGAAAATACTCCAAAACCAGGAGGATTTTGCTGGAGTTACAGCCTCCCTGTGCCCAGAGCAGCTGTGAGGGGCTGCATGAGGTGATAAAGGCCCTCAGGAGATGGTGGAGCTGTCCCCACGCTGCAGCTGAGGCCACTCGAGCTTAGCAGGGCCATCCACAGGCGGAAAAATCAGCTTGGAAACTGTTCCGAGTGTTCCCAAAGGCACGGGGTTTTTTCATCTCTGGGGTTAAGGCCTCGGTGTTCCAGCAGCGTGGGGCTGGCTGGATCCATGGGAGCCTTCCCAGACTGCCCATCCCTTCCCAACATTCCCTCTGGGAGCTGCTGATGGAGCCAGGTTAGTGTTGGCTCCTCTGGATCCATTCGTGGAAGCTCAGATCCCGGTTTTAGTGACGCAAGAAATGGAGGAGCAGCTCCTTTGGAGCTCCCTTCCACCTGAAGGGATTTTTACTCCCTGACTCCTCAATCTTCCTCAGCCTTGGAGAACCACCCTGAATTTTCCATAGGGATGAGAGAGGTGATCAACAGGCATGTGGAACCAAAGTTGAGCAAGTCAAATCATCTCAGCCTGGTGGGTAAAACACAATCCAGGCATTTCATCCCTAGAAATCCTTGGGATCCCAATACACCACATCCCCTGTGCTGCTCCCAGGGGGTATAAACCCAAGGGCTTGGGGGTGAGCCATGGAAAAAATGGGTTTTTCCCTAGGAAAAGCCCAGCTTTCAGCCAGCTGTGACAAGCCTGGGCACATCAGGGACATCAGGGACATCCCCTGTCCCCATGCCAGCAGGACACCCGACCTTGTGTACAAGCTTATTTATTGAAGAGACTCTCCCCAAGCGCAGGGAGGAAAGCGGCCTGGGCTGAGAGCCAGGGTGCTGCTGGGGGGGATCCCTATCCCTCCTCTTCCTTCCTCTCCAGCAGGTGGGAATCCCCCTCCCAGCCCTGGAGCCCTTGGCATGGGCACATTCCCGGCAGCGCTGCCGTGGGCACCTCGGGAGCTTTGTACTGAGTCACCCTGAGCAGGGCAGAGATAAGGAAACGCCTGGCAGCCCTCCAGCCCGCACAGATGCCGGCTTGTTTTGAGCTCCACAAATGATTTACGTGCTCAAGGAAGGATCTCAATGCCTCCTCCTCCTCCCAAAATCCTTTTTAAACTCCCTCATTTCTTCCTTTTTCTCTACATTCTCCCCATGGCGTCAACACCTTCACTACGGGCACCCCAAAAAAACCCCGGAAAAGCCAAACCAAATATTTTGTCGAGAACCAAATGGAGCCGAAGTTCCGGAGGGGGGGCAAGGAGAGGTTTTGTTTTATCAGGGAACCAAACACCGTGGTCAGGAGCAGAACTCTGTTTTCCCTCTTGGAACAGCCCCTGGAAATGAGGCCAAGGCCAATTTCATTCGCAACACTCGTTTGATGAACTCCGGCGGGTTAATCATAGTGCTGGGCTTAATTAAAGCAGTTCTAGGCAGGCTCAGTCCCTCCTCCTTAGGAAGGGCCCGGTGCTTTGGAAGTGCTGCTGACATCCAGCACCGGAGCCCAGCTTCCGGCCGGGATCATGGAATCGTGACATGGGCATGATGTGGGGTACAGCCCCAAATCCCCATTTCAGCCCCAAATCCCTGTTCCAGCCCCAAATCCCTATTTCAGCCCCAAATCCTTGCTACAGCCTCAAATCCCTGTTTCAGCACCAAATGCCTGTTACAGCCCCAAATCCTGCAACAGCCACAAATGCCTGTTTCAGCCCCAAATCCCCATTTCAGCCCCAAATGCCTGTTTCTGCCCCAAATCCCTGTTACAGCCCCAAATCCCCATTTCAGACCCAATTNCAGCCCCAAATCCCCTTTCTGCCCCAAATCCCCATTTCAGCCCCAAATGCCTGTTTCAGCCCCAAATCCCTGTTCCAGCCCCATGTCTGAGGCAGGGACCTGATTGCCCACAGGGTTTCCTCAATGCCCTCAAGCTCGATTTGGGAAACCAGGGGTTCCACATCCAGGTGAGACACAGCGGGGACACAGCCCCACGCCTGCGATTTCTCCTCATCCCTTCCCAAAATTTATGGACCCCAAAGCGCATCCCGAGAGCTTGGGAAGTGTCCAAGTGCAGAAAGCCCTGGAGAGCCCAGAGGAGCCATCCCAGATTTCTCTCCAGCCTTAAAATAAACCAAACCTGGCGGTGGCCGCTGATTTCCATGGAAAACATTTCCCGCAGGAAGATCCCGAGGTGATGTGGCTCTGGGGAATCCCTGCAGGTTTATGGGGTTACCTGGCACCTCTGTCCCTGTGGTGACCCCACACACCTCATTCCTGGGCTGGCTGTCACCTCCTCGGTGACTCGGACTCGCTGTCTCCGCCAGGGACGCAGCGCTGGGAATGCTGAGTGATGGAAAATCCAAGCAGAGCTCCAAATATCCCTCTGTCAAATGTGGGAATGAAGGCTCTGGATTTATCCTGCATCCTAAAAACTCCCTCGGCGTCCTGCTCAGACTCACCCCGGCCTCTCCACTGATGTTGGATTTGATCTTGGAGGTCTTTTCCAACCTTAATTCTGTGGGTGGGAATATTTTGCCGGAGGATGCTCCGGATCCTGGCGATCAATTTTCCAGCCCAATCCTGCATCCCTGCTTGTGGATCAAAGCCTTTTGCCAAACTGTTGTTACTTTGCTCGGAAAACCCATGGGATGGGTTTGATTTCTCTGTGTCAATTAAAGCAGGAAAGGAATAATAATCTCCTAAAAATCAGTGGGATATCCCTGCCAGTTCTCCATCTCACATCCCAACTGCTGCAATGTTAATTCCCAGTGGGATGCCTGCCAGGAAATCTTGGGGAATGAGTAGCCTTCCCTATCCAGGACATTGGGATCCTTCCTCAGGGGCACAGGCAAGCGCAGGCTTTAATTCCCACCCCTAAATTTCCTGTCATTAAGTCAATAACCCCATTGTTATAAGGACATCCTCATTTTTGGAGGCACAACACCCCAGGCTTTCAACTTGAGGGAAGATTTAAATCCCTTTTAGTCAGGGATGAACCCTTGTCCCTTTTGGGACCATGGGAGATTGGGATAGGTGACAGAGAAAAGGGGTGGATTGTTCAGTACATGGAAGTTTTTTAGGAATAAAGGGATTTTTGAAGGGGTTCAACATGAATTCTTGGATAATTTAGATTTACAACAGTGTGGGGTGACAGGACTAGGGGGAATGGCTCAGGACTGGAAGAGAGAGGATTATGGTTAGGAAAAAATTGTTCCCTGTGAGGGTGGTGAGGCCTTGGAACCGGCTGTGGCTGCCCCTGGATCCCTGGAGGTGCCCAAGGCCAGGCTGGACGGGTCTTGGAGCACCCAGGGATAGTGGAAAGTGTCCCTGCCAAGTCAGGGGTAGAATGGGATGGGCTTTAACATTCCAACCCCAACCAGTCTGGGATTCCATGATTTACACCCACCCTCAGCGTGACCATTCCCTGTTTGGCTCAGCAGCCCTGACACCGAGCCCAGCCGATGTCACCCATCCCTGGGGACACCCTGGCCGATCCCAGTGTGGCTCCACACATCCCAATTCCCTGTCCCATCAGGATTTTCCCTTCCAGCCCTTTGCCTGCGTGGGGAAGAAGGTTTCCCTTGTCACAGCCCGAGCCTGCATTTCACATCCATGCATTTACAGCACAGACAGGCTCCTAATTAAATTCCGGAATATTTTAAGCCCTTGGAGTGATTTGAAGGGCTCGGAACCCAGCTCAGCATATGTTGCTCTCATAGTAAGCTCGAGTTCTGCCAGCTGCCTGCGTGGGCTCTCCCTACAATTCCCATTTTCCCATCAATGAGCCTCATGCAGGAGCAGGAATCATTCCCCAAGTGCTGCAAAACACGGCCCCTTCTCTGCCCAGGAGCAAACCCTGATGTTTTCCCAGCTAAGGAGCCACTCAGAAAGATGGGAAGACTCCAAGCTGGAGTGGTTTAATGGGAGCATGGCAGGAATTCTCCATCTCCCAGGCCAGCGAGGATCCTTTGCTGTGGTTCCACGAGCCAGGAAGAGAAAACAGAGGGTGGGGGATACTCCAATGTTATTTTTTCTTCTTTTTGAAGCCCAGACACTTCCCAAAGGCAGCTCCCGAAGCCGTGGCAGGAATGTCAACGGGCAGGAAGTGCTCGTGACTGTGAGTCCCTGACCCAAACACGTGCTTCACCTTCCTCCTTCTTTTTTTTTCCCTGGAAAGGATCCCATCCTCGCCTACCAGCTGGTGAACATCGCTGCTTCCTCCGAGCCTGCAGAGCTCAGCTTCACCCTGGCTCGGGTTTATCCATGGAAAAGGTCTCTCCTCCAGGATCAGGGGCAGGGATGCTCCTGTGGGATAGGGAATCCTTGGAGTGGATCACTCAAATCCATGCTGGTGGTGCTTGCACAGCATCCAGGGGCAGATTCCCACAATTCCCAACCCATCCGTTGTGGAGAGATGATGGCGTGTGAGGGCTACGGTTTGGAATAATGCTACACAGTAATATAATCAATAATCAATAAAAAAAATCAAGTATCTACTCAGGTGATGCCCCTTCTCATCCTATTGGCCTCCCACGGCCTCTCCCACATGGACACAGAGCAATTCCCTGGTGTTAAAGCCCACTGGGAATTGTTGTGAAAGCACCAGGGACGACTGCTTTAAATACATCCTCAAAATCAGGGACATTCCTGGTGTCGTCCCAAAAAACCCAGAGAGCTGGGAACCTGCCTGGAGTCAGCCAGAGCATCCACACCCTCCCAGGCTTCAGGGCTTTTGTGACATCCTGAATCTTTTGTTGGGAAAAAAAATCCCTGTCCTGTTCCTCCTGGATGGCAGCTGGGCCAGCCCCGAGGAATTGGGGGCGGGGAGGTGGCGGTGTCCCATTCCTGGGATGTCCCGGGATGGGCAGCGCAGCCCCGGCTGTTCCCGACGCCCTCGGTGTGAAATTTTCCCAGAGTTTGTCAGGAAACTCTCCGGAGCCGCTTTTTTCTTGGAACAGCTCATTAACACCGAGCGGAAATCTGCGGGCTCCGGGCCAGGTTTCGTAACGCTCCAGGAGCAACGCGGGGACGGGAGGTTCGCATGGAAAAACCCCAAAATTCCAGCAGAAATGATAAACTTTGAGCTCCCTGCGTGTGCAAACATCACCTTCGCTCCGCTCTGCACGCAGCAAAAGTGGTCTGGAGAAACCACATGGCCACACTGTGTCCCAAAAATTTTTTTTTAGCGGAATATCCACCACGTGGGATTGCTGGCAGCGTGGAAATCGCTGCTCTGGAGGGCTGGGAAAAGCTCTGGAAGCACAAAATGTTGGATAATTTCAGGCCTCCCCACGCCAGCTCCTCGGGCTCCGGGCTCCCACACATCTCAGCTTTCCCCAGGAGCACGTCTGGGTGCTAAAAAGAGGGAAAGAGGGAAAAACCAGCCGGAATTTTAGCACATTTCAGGGAATAAAGTGAAAAAAACCTCTTTTTGTGTCAGAGTCAGATCCCATTCACGCTCTGCTGTAAATCCACGTGGGAGGAGGAAGCCCTGGGGCTCCTGGGGGCTGCCCGTGCCCGAGGCATGAAGGAAGGAGCTGCCAAAATCCATGGAATGAGCTGCCAAAATCCATGGAATGAGCGTGTCCATGCCCCACCTAGCGCTTCCAAAAGCTGCTCTTTTTGTTCGCCTTACCTTTCTATTCAAATCCAGCGGTGCTGAACCAATATTTATTCCGTTTTTTTTCCTGGTCGGGAAGCACTCCCTGCGTGCTGATATTTAAAATATGCTTCTGTTACCCTGCGGAGCTGTAGCCGCGCGTGTCTGAGGAGGAGAAAAGCCGCCGGGATATTTTTAGCCTCGTGTTTGTCTGCAGAGCCGCGTCCCAGAAGAATTTTGGGTTCATCCCCGCCTGGGGACTGAATTAGTTCGGGTGAGATGCAGAGCTCGCTGTTACCAGCCCGTGCAACACGTTTATAAACGGAATTATCCAAGCGCTAAAAGTTCCAGTCTGGGATGAAAATCCGGGAAAGCAGAGCTGGGACTGGGCGGGGGGAGCGGGGAAGGCGGGAGGGCGCTGGCTGGGGACAGGTCCCTGCTGTCACCCTGGGCCTGCTCGGAGCTCCCAGGACTTGCCCGGGATAAAGCAGCCGTGAGGAATGTTGCGCATCCGTATTTCTGTGGGTGCTTCCAACCTGGAGCAGCCGGAGCGCTCTCCTCATCCGCTGCCCTCTTATCACCTCCCTTTGGCTGCCCCCTTATCGCTTATCAGAGGATAAGCAGCACTGCCTGCTTGGGGAGACCTGGGCAGGGTCAGAATCTCTTCTCCCGCCTGCAGGGGGGATGGAATTGGGGTGATTTGGCACCTGAATCCCCAAATCCACCACATTTCCAGCGCTCCTCAGTCCCCGGCACTGCCCCGGGCCGCAGGGATGTGCTGCTTCCTCACTGTCATGTTTTTTGGGGGTAGAAAATGATTTCACGGATTTGTTTTCTGCCTTGCAGGGCTATGAGAGTCTGCCTTGATTTCAGTCGATTTTGAGCTGAAATTCATTTAAAACTGAATTTAAACTGCATTTCCTGAGCACAGAACACGATCTGAGTGCTCTGCCCCGAGTCCTCTCATTAAATAACAAGAGGTGGAGAAGGAAAATGCCTTTCCAAGCCTCTGCCCTTCCCCTTCCCTGCAGCCCCGGGCTGTTTTCTGCAGCCGCCGCCAGATTATTCACCCCTTCGGTATCTTCACCACCTCGGCTTTAGGATCAACTCATAAAACATAAATATTTTGTGCTCCAGAGGGATTTTTTTTATGGTTTCAGGGTATTTTGCAAGCACTTCATGTGGATTTCTCCCCAGGAAAGGGATGTGCAGGGAATGGGGACAGGGATGGGGACAGGGATGGGGTCCCTGCTCTGCAGCATCACCACTGGGGCAACTCCTGGATCAATAATTGATGGGTTTGCCTTTTTATTAATGTCATTAATATTAATTTAATATTTAATTTTTATTAATGTAATTTTATTAATCACTAAATGCCTCTTTTTTTGCTGGAAATAGTTTTTAATATCCACTGAAACATAACTACAGGACGTCCAGGGGACAGGTCCCTTGGCCAGGACAGCCCCACGTGAGGAGAAGGAAAACATCTGGGAGGAAAATATGGGCAGAAAAGGAGAATTGGTGACTCAAGGCAGGGTGTGCTCGTGAAATGTGAGGGAGGAAATGCTGACGGAGCTTTTCTGCTGGAAACTCGGTTAAACACGAGCGGAGTGCTGCACAAAACGTCCATCTGTATCCACACGGATGCTGTGGGATGAGAAATATTCCAAGGATTGCCAGGAAAGGTGGGGCACAGTGGGACAGGCACTCCGGGGGGGTTCAAGCTCCTGTGGGACAGGGAGGGAGTTTTGGAGAGGGAATCGCACTCAGGGCTCACTCAGGCTGTGGCAAACAGGGATGCAAACATGGAAAACCTGCACTTGGAGCCTCCTGTTCCCAAGAAAGGCCTCTGCCAGCGACCGAGGTGCAAAAACATTTCAACAGCGTGCTCCAAACCACCTCCAAATGTTTTCCAGGCTGGAGCAGAGCTGCCCAGGCTGCCACCAGTGCCACGGAGCCAGGGAGCTGCCCTCGCTCCGGGCACGCTGCCCAGCAAACCTGCTTCCTCTGCTGTCCCAGCAAATTCCTGCTGGGAAGAGGATGCTCCTAAATGGATCAGAGAGGCATCCCCTTGCTCCCCTGCAGCTGAGGGAATGCAGCATTTATTATATTTTATTTGATTTTCTTTGAGTCATTTCCGTGGCTGCTGAGCCTCCCCGAGGCTGGCCGCCCACTGGGGGTGCAGCCACCTTTGGTCCTGTATCCCGTATTTCCTCGGGAATCCGGGAATGGGACACAGCCTGCTGTTCCTGGCAGCCTCTGCTGAAGGCTCGGATGTGTTCCTGGTGCCAGGGACACCTGGATGCACATTATGGAGCTGTGGAAAAACATTCCTAATCCTGCCTCCACAGCATCATCCTCCCCGAGCAGCCACCATGACTAAAGGGCAGTTTGGGATTGCTCCAAACTCCAGCTGGATCCATCCTGGATCTCCTTTCCAACTGCAGCACCAGCAAATTCCCTGTTTTTGCAGCTCCGTGAGCCCCAAATCGCTCCCAGGGTGGGATGTGGGGTCCCCCAGTGCTGCCACTGCAGGGGTGATGTTTTGGGTCCTGCTCCCTGTGCCATCCCATTTGGCTTGTCCCAAATTATCCCAAATTCATTCCCACACGAACTCCAGCGAGATGTGGAGTCCAGGAAGGGAGCCCACGGTGGGGTGGCCCTGCTGAAGGTGAAAGTGCCAGCACTGTTCACTTCATGGAGGTTTTTTTGGGATAGGGATGAAAAATCCAGCTCCCTTCCAACTTCTGTGCATTTCCCCTTCCCTGACCTGGAATTCCACTTTTTAAAATAACTCCGTTCTGCAGGAACAGCATCCTAAAATACACACCTGACCTACTTTGTCCAGCTCCCTTCCCAAAATGTCATCCTGCAGCTTGAGGAGCGGGGTCTGTGGAGCAGGACACGGCCGGGGGTCCAGCTGCTCCTGCAGCAACCTGCTGGGAAGGTGAGGCAAGGATTTCCTTTTCCCTGAAGGAATCAGGATCAGGGCGGGAATTGGAGCTCAGCAGGAAATCCAGCATTTGGGTTTGGTTTGGGAGCACACACGGGGGATTCGGGACTTGTCCAAACCACACAGGGATGCAAACTCCGCTTGTTAATCCCTTGGGAATGGCCTGCTGTGAAATTACTGGGCTTTCTGCCTCCCAGCCAGTTGTCATCTCCCAGAACTGGGAATGTCACAGGGAAAAAGCTCTGGAAAGGGGGACAACAGCTTCCAAGACAAGGTTTCAGTGCCAGGCACATGGCCTGGGACATCTGACTGGTGTCACCTCCCTGGACACCTCTCAAGGCCACAGGAATCCGGTGCTGCTCACGATCCATCAGAAATCCAGGGCTCCTTCCCCGTGTCCCAACCAGCAGCACCCCTCTGGATTCAGAATCGGAGCCGTGGACATCAGGACAATGTTTACATCCCATTTTTCCTTCCATTTGACTCCCATTCCAGAGTTTCCTCATTCCTGAGGGTTTTAAGGACATCTGACTGGTGTCACCTCCCAGGACCCCTCTCAAGATGTTCAGGACAATGTTTACATCCCACCAGGATCAGGACAATGTTTACATCCCGTTTTTCCTTCCATTTGACTCCCATTCCAGAGGTGATCCCCTCATTCCTGAGGATTTTAAGGCCCTGCTGAGGTTTATGGACCGTTTCCCCCCAAGCTGCAGGGAGGAAAAGCAGCGCTGTGAGGAGCAGAAAAGGCATCCAACCTCCAAGGACTGATGAGCACATCCAGGAAAATGCTGGCTTTATCCAGGTTATCCTGCTCATCCGCACCCAGGAAGGAAATTAATGAAGCCCCCTGAGTTATTCCCACTAATTGATGACCTATTAATGGCAATAAAGCTTTAGGAAAGCACCAATGTATTCTGTGGAAGGGCAGAAGTGAGTGGCTCTTGGTGGTTTATTCTGGTGATTTGGGAGGGGGGAATCACCGGGAATTTGATCCCTGCTCCAAGGCCTGCTCTGCATTTTAGTGGGGAATAGCATTCAAATTAATGCTGGCACTTACAGATGGTGATTGGGTAATTAAAGGCTGATTAATCCAATTTTATTTAAGAAAATGGATGAGGGAAGGAGCTGGGAAATGGGAAACGATGGAAAAGTGGAGCAAAGGTGAAACTAAGGATAATTTGGGCTGGCTTTGGAAGATAACGGGATTCTTAGGGAATTCAGAGGGAATGCAGGGGATTGGATCTGTCTGGACATCAGGAAAAGGAGAGCACAGGGACAAGGAGGGGATGACAAATGCAGGTAAGAAATTGGGCAAGGGCAGGTGGCAACCAGAGGAGCCAATTCCTTCCAGATCCACCTGGAAAACAGCATTGGATATTTTCGTTAATGATCATAAAAAGAGAAAAAAGTCTGTGGAGGGGTTTTGCTGGTGAAATTTCCCAATCAAATCTGCTGATGGCACCAATTTTAGGGGAAACATGGACAATTTGGAATCTTAGGGATGGAAATAAAGCACTCAGGATCTCACAGCGAGGATTTGAGCTGTGTGGGAAGAGTGAACCGGTTCAAAACGATGGAGGGGGAGAGCTCTGCCTGGCCATGGGGCTGGAGAGATCCCAGGAGCTGCACAGGGATCTCACTGGCCCGAGATCTCGGATACAGCTCTGATCCAAAAAATGAGCTGTCCAAGTGCAGGACAGATTCCAGGAACTCGGTGCATTTAATCCCCCAAAACTTCAGGAAAACAACGTGTGAGAAAATCTCTGAAGGTATTTAAGGACCAGGTATGAGGCAGAGGCAAATTTCTCCCAGTGGGAACTGCAGGAACCCTTCAAGATCTGCAACCCAACCATCCCAGAGGTTCCAGAGGCCACAGCCCAGTTTTGGTGGCCACTTGGGAAACCAAGGAGCCACCTCTGCTCAGGCCTGGGTGATTCTGTCCTCAGGGGGAGCAGGAGAGGCTTTGATGTGGTGCCTGCAGGAGCAGGGCCCCGATAAAGCCGGGATCCTTCAAGCCAGGCCAGAAAAACCTGAGGTGCTGCCACCCACCCTGATCCCTCTGGGATAACGGAGGCAGGAGGAGGGACAGGAGGGCGGGATGGGGGCCAGGATTCCTTTGTTCCCACAGGCAGCTGGGAGCAGATGAGATCAACATGAAGGAGTTGGGATAATAATTGTGTCCGAGTCTCCTGAGACGATTCTCTCCTTCTCCTGAGGCAGCATCCCAAGAGTTGAGTTCTAGGAGCTGTGGATTTCAGTCACTGGATGATTTTGGAGACTGGGAAAAAAAATTGGGGATGTGTGGGTGATAAATCATTTGTTTTTTTCCATGGTTTCTTCCACAGCCACAGAACAGATCAGAGGAAAAGATGGAAGATTCTCACCCTCTCCAGAGATCCCACCTGCAGAGCTGCTTCCAGCTCTGGAAACCCCAAAATAAACATTNAGCTGTGGCTGCCTCTGGATCCTTGGAATTGTCCAAGGCCAGGCTGGAGCAATCTGGGATAGTAGAAGGTGTCCCTGCCCATGGAACTAGATGAGCTTTAAGGCCCCTTCCAACCCAAACCATTCCAAGATTCCCTGAATTTGGCACAAGCCCCAAAACCTCCTCACTGGGTCCCAGACAACCTCTCCGTGTTTTCCCTGCCCCAGAGATCAAAGCTCCCCGTGGCTGAGGGGGCGTTTTCCCACATCCCTCTGTCTCTCCACAGGGCTGGGGTGGAAGAGCCAACCCCGGCGGCTGCGTGAAAATGCAAAGCCCAATGAAATCCTCTCAGCTTCGTTAGCAGCGCTAATTAAGAGGAGCCAATCAAAAGTCCCTTTGCAAAACCCACATGAACAAATCAGGAAGTGCCAAAACAACCTCAGAACGAGGTGTGAGCGGGTCCGAGCCGAGAGCCGGGAATGCAGATCCCACGGAGCTCAGCTGGGTTTAGGAACGGGCTGGAATTTCCGCATGTTTATGTCCCAACAGCTGAGCTGGAGCTTCCAATTTTGCAGCCCGTGGCTTTCAAGCCACGATAATTCTAGCTCTGAAACCCTTTGATTCCACCCAAAACAACAG
Source organism: Edolisoma coerulescens (assembly GCA_013397115.1). Lineage (NCBI taxonomy): Eukaryota > Metazoa > Chordata > Aves > Passeriformes > Campephagidae > Edolisoma > Edolisoma coerulescens. The sequence goes on along the minus strand of VWZW01000660.1, from coordinate 120,431 downwards.
TGGGAAAAGCATCGGGAGAGGAGGAATCTCAGAAATTGAAATCACTGTGGGGATGGAAGAGATTGAAGGGCTGAAGGGGTCGGGCAGCAGCTCCAAGGGTGGGAGATCCCGATTTTCCTGGCTCGGCTCTTCTTCCCTTCGGAGAGGGGTGGGATGAAGGGTCTGAGCAAAGGATCCCCTTTGGGTGGGAATAAAAACTGCTGATCCCTGGAATCCAAACCCCCAGCAGGCTTGGGAGACAAAGCAGCGACGCCAAGGGCTGGAATCTGCACCAGCTCTGCTCCAGAGGATGTTCATGCTCCACATCCTCCCAAAAGTGGTGGGAATGTGGAGTTTGATTGTGATTTGGAGCCTCCTGATCCCGGTAGATCCCTAAACCAGGATAAAAGGGAGGATGAAGAGGAGGAAAAGCCATCCCCAAAAACCCCAGATACAACAAACACTGTGGGGCTGCAGGGAAGGGTTGGGAACAGCTCCAGGCTGGGAGATCCCG
>VWZW01000660.1:60237-119913 GCA_013397115.1 Edolisoma coerulescens | reverse complement strand
GCTTGGGAATAAAAGGCTTCTGATCCCTGGAATCCAAACCCCAGCAGGCTTGGGAGACGCAGCAGCGATGCCAAGGGCTGGAATCTGCACCACGGGATGTTCATGCTCCACATCCTCCCAAAAGTGCTGGGAATGTGGAGTTTGGTTGGGATTTGGAGCCTCCTGTTCCTGGTAGACCCCTAAACCAGGATGAGAGGGAGGATGGAGAGGAGGAAAAGCCATCCCAAAATCCCCAGATACAACAAATACCGTGGGGCTGCAGGGAAGGGTTAGGAACAGCTCCAGGGCGGGAGATCCCGATTTTCCTGGCTCAGCTCTGCTTCCCTTTGGAGAAGGGTGGGATGAGGGGTCTGGCTGTGGTCAGGGTGACCTGGAGGGACAGAGTTGCAAAGGATCCCCTTTGGCTTGGGAATAAAAGGGATCCAAATCCAAACCCTCAAATCCCATTCCTGGAGAGACAGAGCTGCTGGGCTTTTCCAACCCAAATCGATTCCACAGTTTCTGATGCCTGCAGAGTGCTCCAGAAATTTTTTGGGCTCTGGTTTAGTTGTGGGCAGAAACAGGGACATGAGGAAAATGTCCCTTGGCAGATCCCTGGAGGGTCCTTGTATCCTAAAACCTCAGCAAATCCCACTCCTGGCTTTCCCAGCTCCCTGCCCTGCAGCTCCACTTCAGTCCCTCAGGATGAAAAGGGAAAACCTTCCCAAACTCAGCCTCTTTTCCTGATAATATCGGAAAAATTGCACTCAACCCCATTAATATCCATTTCTCTGGGCAAGGATCCAAACGCTGCCTTCAGGAAGAGCTGAATTACCCCATTCCCAATTATCCCTGATCCTGAGGGGCTCCGTTTTCCCCACATTTATGGCTGGGATAAACACAACCTCCCCCCCATCCCTGCGCCAGGAGAAATCCCTGAGCTCGGCTCTAAATCTTCGGGAAGGGAATTTTCCAAGCTGTCACCACCCCTCCCATGGCTGGGAGAGATAGCTTTAAGTTGGTTTTCCTTGGAATTTTAATGAGTTGTCCAAGAGGGAAAAAAAAATTGAGGAAAACCAGGAAAAATGAGGGGGATGTCATCAAATCCCAGGTCTGGTTTGGTTATCTCAAATCTCAGCAGCTCGTTCAGCTGGGAGGGTTTTATTTTCCAGAAAAATAGAGGTGTGGAGGCAGCACAAAGATGAACAGGGAAATAGAAATCAATATAGGAATAAAAAGAAATAAAATAGGGATTAAAAATAAATTTTAATAAAGATATGTATAAAAATATCGAGGTGGAGGCAGCAGCTGGAAGTTGGGAAAGGGCTGGCCCAGGGCATCTCTGTCCTGCTCTGATGCCAGTTTAGGCCCTGAGCCCTCTCAGACCAGAGCAAGGAGCTGGTAAAATCCAGCTCCAACCTGACCCTTCCCTTGGATCCCATCCAGGGAGAGGCAAACAAGCTCCCCCATCCCATCCCAAAGTTCAGCCTCTCGGACGGTGACCTCCTCAATCTTGATTACGTCAAGAATTCCATGGAAAAACAATTTAAACTCTTCCAGGGAGAGCTGCTTCATTGTTATGGTAAGAATCAAGCGGAGGGAATGAGCTTAAACCTCAGGATAAAACTCTGGAAGTGCTGGTGCACTGATAAACCCAAAAATTCCCATAAAATAAACCCTGAAGGCAGCCTAAGGCTGTTGATAAGACAGAGCTTAGTGGTGCTGAGGGGAGAAGGGAAAAACCCTGCATTCATTCCAGTTGCTTTCTAATTATCCACAACAAATCTGAAATCCGAGGTTCTTTCCTCAGCTTCTGTCCCCTCCTGGATTGAGGGATGAACAGGACAAATGGTTTAACCTGGAATATTTTTAGGAGTTCTGTAGTTTTTTGAGGACTTTTGGGATAAATGCTCCTGCCCAATGTCAGAATGGGAGCGTTGAGGTTTTCCCAGCTTGAGGGTTAATATCACTTTCCAGCCATGCTGTAGGATGGCAATCCATAGATTTCTGCCAGATCCGGAATTATTTGGGATTGGGCTTGCTTGGAAAACACCATTAAAGTGTTTGGGAAGCACTTTGAGTCACCAGGGACTGTGGGATCTGCTCTTGGCTCCAGCAGGAGCTGGAGAGATCCAAACTTGGGATTCCTCGGGGAGCTATCCACACCAAGGCGCCAAATCCATATAAATAAAAGGAATGAACTTTTGGGAAAAAAACAGGTGGAATTTGGTGTCTGTAGGGCATTTTGTGGTGGTGGAGGGCACTGGGAGCCTGGTGGAAGAGAATTTTGGGGTCAGCGAAAAGCCAGGAATGGTTGGTAGGAAGCGATTCCAGGTGAGAATTCCAGGAATTGGAATTCCTCAGGTGCTCCCAACAGAGATTTGGCTTTTCTGTGCCCATCCTGCCCATCCAAGGCCATCGGTGGCAAGCTGGATTCTCCTGGAAAAGCAGAGCATGGAGCAGCCTGGGATTAAAGCTGGGCCATCCCAAAACCTTGGCAAGGCATCGGATGTGGGATCAACCCCTCCATGGATTTTGGATCCAACCACTTCAAGGGGCTGAGCTCCCTCTCCACCCCCAGGGACCTGTTTGGGTTCCCAGCCCAACTTTCCCAAGCCAAATCCAGCAGGATTCCCACAGCTCCAGGCTGTTCCAGAGCATCACCTGGCGCTGACTGAATCCTGAGCCTCAGGATTATGGATTTGCACCCAAATTCTCCCACAAGCCCAACCCCAAAAGCCATTTCCAAGGTCCACAGAGGCCACTGGAATATCTTCTGGGATGCTGGATTTCTCTGCACCACGTTTCATGATATGGCTCCACAGAATTCCATAGTTTTTCCCATTTTTCCAGCAGCATCCCTGTGTTCATTTGCTTTTGGCTCTGCCTCTAATCCCTCCCGTTGCTAATGAGTGACTCCTGGATGATAATTAGCATCCAGTCCTATCCATGGATATTTTTCCATGCATCCCTAAACCCCTCACGCTGTTTCACACATTCCATGGAATGATATCCCCGGGAAGGAGATGCGGGGCATGTGGTGTGAGATGCCAGCCTGAATTCCACGTGGGAACGGGTCGGGAATGATTTCTATCCCCCTCCATTCCTAAACGACCTTGCTGATGGCATCCATTCATTTTCCAGTGCAAAATTGCGGGAGACAAAACATTCCAGGTGGATCCAATGGGATGCGCTGCACGTGCTGAGCTCAACACATGTTAAAAACCCAAGGACAAGACAATTTTCCAATTAATAAATTCCATGGATGGCTGGGAATGCGGCAGGAAAACGCTGCCGTGGCACAGGGCAGGTGTTGGATGCTCAGGAAGAATTTCTGCAAGCTCTGCTCTGCCGCGAGATGAATTTCCAGAAGGATTTTGTGGATCCCAGCCCTCACGCCCTCAGGGAGGAATCAGAGCCACTCTTCCCAGAGTTTATCTTGGCTGTGCAAATGTTTCGGAGTGAGTTGGGGTTGGGTTTCCAGCGGGAGAGCCGCGGTGGTGGCACGGGGGTATTTATGGGGTGCAGCTGCCCCTCCCTCCCACAGAACCTTCACGAGTCTCCCACCATCGGATTTCCTTCTGGTTTTCCAAGGTCAGCTCGGAATCCAAAGGCAGGGGAGGACTTTTGAGGGTGCTTTGGGGTTTTTGTTGTGAAAACATTAGAATTTAACCTTCGCTTCCGCCACGACTCATCCTCTCAGGGGGGGATTGAGCCAAGAACTATCATGGAATCATGGAATTGAGTGAGAAGTGACCCAAAGAGTCATCAAGTCCGGCACAGGACAAACCCAAAATCCCACCACGTGCCTGAGGATGTTGTCCAAGCGCTCCAAGGATATTCCTGGACCTCAGGAAGGTGGTGGGAGATCCAGAGCTGCTCATCCCACTCCAGTTCCTTCCCCTTGTCACTCAGCATTCCCAACATCCGCCTTTCTCCCCGTGATCTGCATCCAAAGCCCTTCCTGATATTTCAAGCAGCTTTTCCTCTACCTCCTCCTTGCTAATTCCCCATCTAATTTTAAACCTCATCCATAATGGGAGCTTTTCTCTGCTTCCTCCATGTGTCACCACGTTTTTTTCTCCGTGGGTTTTTTCCATTTGCCACCGGTTCCTATTTACATCTGTGTTTGGAAGAGACATGAAGCAAAACTTATGGCCAAGCCCAAACTATTCTATAGAATCCGGAGATGCTTCCCAGCGTGGAGAGTTGCCCGGGAAAGAAGCTTGAAATAAAATCCCAAAAAAAGCAGAGGATGCATCCAACTGCTGCTCGAATCCACGAGCTGGGTGTTTTGGCAGGGCTGAAAAGAACAAGCGAGGAAAGGAATTAATTCTGGCTATTTAATTAGAAAAATATTAAAAAATAGGAGTCTATGAAAAGATTAAATTCAATATCGAAATTTTTTTTCATGCTCTACTGAACAGAAGAGCCTCGGATCGTGAAGGCTGTGATAAAATAACATTTCTGAAGTTGAGGAAAATTAAGGATGATGTTACACAACGGCGCCTTCCGATGTCGCAATGGGATCCGCACCCAAGGCTGGGGGAAGTGGGCACCTGGCCAAGCCCATGGGCTGCATTCCCTGCCCAGCCGGCTCCTTTTCCAGCAAATAAACGGAGTTCACTCGACTCTGACCTTAACTCACTTTTTAATTTTTTTTTTTTTTTGAATAGGAAGTCGTCGGAATGGTCCAACTGGCAGGTCAGCGAAACATCCCCCAGCTGGAGGCTGCCCTGACAGAATTATGGATTGCAGATGTTGCCTGGGAGCTGTTGGGATTCTGAGCGGGGCTGGGAGTCCCTGGGGTGGCTGTGGAGCTGCTTCCCGAGCCTTTGGGAAGAGGAGTTTGTTTTCCACTCGAAATGAACCTTTAACCATTTGGGGTTTTGCAAAAGACAAGTGACAGAAAGCAGGGAAAGAGGAAGCAGAAGATCCAGATCCTGGTCCCTCTCTTCTCAGGAAAAATTCCTTCATGGAAAGGGCTGTCAGGCACTGGAACTGCTCAGGGAGGTTTGGAGTCCCCATCCCTGGAGGTGTCCGAGGAAGGACTCGATGTGGCGCTGGTGGCAAGGTGGGGATCAGGCACAGCTTGGACTCAATGGCCTTGGAAGGATTTTCCAGCCTCAGTGATCCTGGGATTCTTCCTGCACACATGGGAAATCCTACAGAAACGTGGCTTCAGGGCTTGGATGTCCCCCCAGCTGCGGTGGCACCTCAGGACTTGGTGTCAACTGATGTCGTTGGCCATCGGGGACTGGAGAAAGCCAAAGGCTGGAAATTATTTAATTAATTTGGATTATTATACTCAACAACATTCCAGCTGCAAGGATAAAAAGGGCAGTGACAAATACTGACTTTGGGTCAACTAATCCTGAGATCAGCCAACTGAAAGGACAGAGATCCTTAAATCAGCTCCAGGAAACTGCTGGAGGTCCAGCCTTTGAGCCAAGCCTAGTTAAGATGAGCTGTGTAGGTTTTCCACTCCACATTTATTCTCTGAAGAGCAGAGATGCTCTTATCTCCATGGCCTTGTCCATAATTCAGTAGGGAAAATGTTATATTTGAGGTTCTCCTTGTCCTTCTCTTCTTCTTCTTCTTGTTAATTTTCATGTACAAATGCCATTGATTATTCTGCCCATTTTATCCCCAGAAACCAACTTTGACTGCTGGAGATGAATTTGCAGTTGAGAAAGGCTCCAAGCACCTCCATGGACAAATCTCCCTGGATGCATCCCCTCCTCCTACAGCTTTTGATGACTCCCCTTGATTTTTATTGTGGCTTTTTTATCTGATTTAGTTTGAAAAATGGGAGGATTCATGAATAACTTTTGGCAGATCTTCAGAGCTGGTGGACACGACGAACACGGGGACATCAGCCTGAAGATGAGAAGGTCAAGAGGGGATGAAGATCCTCCTGCAGGGACATGGTGGAGCTGAGAACCCTGGATCTGTTCAGCCTGGCAGGAGCCCAGGATTGGTGGGAATGAGTCTGGATGTTTCTCCCGGTTGTATTCCATGCAGGGCTGTCAGTCTGTAAGGACCTTGGGACCATCCTGTGTCTCGTGTGCCCCTGGGATGGGGATGTGGAGCCAGGATGGGTGGATGGCATGAGGGACTGAGTCTCACAGGAATCTTTTTTTCCAGGCATTCCGGGAGCTCCACGGCACTAAACTCCTTTTATTTCCCTCCAACCTCCCTCCCCAGACCTCACATCACTTCCCCCCGCGCCAAACAGCCAAGAGAAGACCCAAAGTTTACATTTTTCAAGAGAGCATTAAAATCAACAATTTCCTGAGCTCTTCTTACGCAGAGACCCCGGCCAGGGAGTTAGGAAGATTTAGGGGTAGGAATTCCTACCCATTCCCGCCTGCCTGGGCTGGGATCGGGGATAATGAGGTGTTCACACTTTAACAAAGCTGGGGGAAGGTGTCGGATCCCTCTCCCACAGCTGGGCTGGAGCGAGGGTGTGAGGGAACATTAAAGGCTCTGAGTGGAAAACAAAAACAAACAGAAAAGGGGAGAAAAACCACGTTGTAAAGAAAAAGGGAGATAAAAACCCCAAAGGGGTGGGTGGGACCCGTGTGATGCTGAGCTCAAAGGCTCAGAGTTGTGCTCAGGGGATGCTGATGATTGCCCCAAATAATCCCCCTTCCATGGGGGTTTTTAGAAGCTCTGCACTCCAGGGAGGGGTTTCCCTCAATTTGTTTTGGAACCAAAACCCCCCAAACCAAGCAGCTCCAAGGTGTGTGAACGAGGAATACAAAAATCTGGGATTAATTTTTCCCAGAGATGTGGAGATGCTGCTCTGGGCACCCTGTGCCAGGGCCTCCCCACCCTCTCAGCCAGGAATTCCTTCCCAATATCCCATCCAGCCCTGCCCTCTGGCACTGGGAAGCCATTCCCTGGGTCCTGTCCCTCCAGCCCTTGTCCCCAGTCCCTCTCCAGCTCTCCTGGAGCTCCTTTAGGCCCTGGCAGGGGCTCTGAGCTCTCCCTGGAGCCCTCCCTTCTCCAGGTGAGCACCCCCAGCTCTCCCAGCCTGGCTCCAGAGGGGCTCCAGCCTTGGAGCAGCTCCCTGGCGTCCTCTGGATTCTCTCCAGCAGCTCCACATCCTTCCTGTGCTGGAATCCCTGAGCTGGAGGTATCTCTGCAGGTGGGGTCTCACCTGAGCGGGGCAGAGGGGCAGAATTCCCCCTTTCCTGCTGCCCACCCTGGGATCAGCCCAGGATTCAGGGAGTTCTGGGTGCCAGAGGACACGGCTCCTGGGACAGAACCCTGGGATTAATGGAGGGAATGAGCAGGAATTCCTTCAGCAGGAATTCCTTCCACCTGGACCCCAGCTCCTGGTGCTGGGCAGAGCCAGGACAGCCCCTGCCTGGAGCGACAGAGCTCGGGAAGAGCAGGGAAGGTGCAGCAGCACTGGGGAGTGAAGCCTGGAGCAAAGGAAAACATTTCTGAAGAAATATTTTAACTGTAAATGACCCAGACACAGAGAAGGGATTTTTGTTTTCCTTTTTTTTTTTTTTTTTGCTTGTTTTCCTTTCAGTTCTCTCCAGTTGGCCCGGAGACCCCTGGCAGCAGCTGGAAACCGAAGAGGTTTGGAGCCTGAGAGGCACATGAGCCCCAGACAGTTTGATTGCTCAAACATTTCTCAAAGATTAGCTTTGTCAAAGCAAGCACCAGGGAGGATAAATCACGTGGCTGGAGCTCAGCTCTGTCCAGGCTGCTCCAGAGAAAGGCAGACTCCAAAGGGGTGAGGAGATGGCAACGAGCTGGAGCTGCAATATCACACGGGAGAGCTTCCCACGTCGATGAGGAGTAAAATCCAGGCAGGCACTTGCCCCATCCAAAAAAACCCTGTCTCAAGGCGTCACAGAGATGAGCCAGATGTTCCTCTGGTTCAAAAGGACATTAAACCACTATTTTTACCCTAAAAAAAAAGAGAGAGCAGCTTAGAAGAGCCATCCATTTTGTCAGTGCTGTTTGCAGAACCCAGGGGTTAGAGTTAAGAGGGAAAAAAAAACCTAAGTCTGACGGTGATCCTGAGTCCGTCTGACTGTGCTGCTCACTCCTCTCATTTATTTTTAAATCCTGAGCTTAGAGCAGGGGGAAGCTCCTTGGAGCTGCTGCTTGTGCCCAGAGGGTTCAGGGCCCTGTGTCCTGCTGCAGGCCCTGCTCCAGAGGGCCAGGGCTGGGTTGGGCACATCCTGAGGGATCCATGAGGGATTCCCTGCTCCATTCCAGGCTGGTTGGACATTACAAACAATCCCAGAATATCCTGAGCTGGAAAAGACCCACAAGGATCATAAATCCAACCCTGCACAGCCAACCCAACAACCCCACCCCGTGCATCCCTGGGAGCATTGTCCAAACACTCCTGGAGCTCTGGCAGCTTTGGGAATGTGACCATTCCTTGGGAAGCCTGGGCAGAGCCTCTGAGGGAAGAACCTTTCCCTAATCTCCAGCCTAAACCTCCCCTGGCACAGTTGGAAACTGCTCCTTGAGGGAAAAACCATCACAAACTGGTTTGGATGAGCACCAGTAGGAAACCCCTCATGGCCAAGGGTTAAGGATCCACCCCAAGCATCCATCCACCTTTCCCAGCACATTCCAAGCCCTCTGTTGTTGTTTTTTGATGCACTTCAGTCTAATTAAGCACAGTTTAAATATAGCTCAGCTCTTCCTTTGCTCCTCCAGCCCCAGCCTGGGAGGTTTTTTCCAGGGCCACATGTAAGAACGATCTGCTTTGCCTTGCTTTTATTTATAGCTGCTGTTTGTAACTGGCTGCTTCTCAATCCCAAGCAGAACCAGGAATTACCCTTAGGAAAGGGAAGAAAACACAGGCAGGCTGGGTTTAACCCAGTTGTTTCCCCAGCCAGCAGGGTCAGAGGCAGAGGATGGATCCTGTCATGGACACGGAGCATAATCAGGGACACCATACCTTTATTTTCCAGCTCATTTTCTGCCCACACCTCACCAGAGGTGAAAATTCTTCTAATTTCTTGCATTTTCCTAATTTTTCTAATTTTTCGTTTTAATTTTTTCCTCTTTTTTCCTGATTTTCCCAAGTCAGGAGCACTGATACACAAAAAGGGGTCCATGAGGTCTGACCAGGAGTAAAGCAACCCTGGATTTTGTGCAAATGATTTTGAAAAGATCTTTGCCCACCTCCCATTCACACCTTTATTTAAAACCAGTTTCTCTCTAGATATGAGCTGCTACCTTGGAAGGAGATCAGTGATCCCAGGTGCAGAGGGGAGAGAAAAACAGATTATTTTTTACACTGAAATGATCATTATTTCAGGGTCGACATGAAAGAAAAGAATTGATTTGCCCAAATTTTGGGTCTTTGGGAATCTTGTGGTGACGGTGGGTTCAAGACATGAAGTTATTGCTGTTTTATTGATCTGCTCAATAAAAAACCCAATAATTATTTGCTTTAATCCTACAGCTGTGGGCAGATGTGCTGCAGAGAGGAAGAGGAAGAGGAAGAAGCTCTTCTTCCCCCAGCCAGAGGTTTGATTCCATGTCCCATGGGACATCCAGAGATTCTTTCCCTCATTGTCACCCAAAATCATCCCCTGAACAGTCCCATGTCTTTGATCCTATGGAGTGACCCCCCAAAAAACCCCAAATTCCTACTGGGACTTAATTTTCTGTGTGATTATATAAATAACTGGGTGATATCACCTCGCGTCCTAGCTTAGCTAGAGAGAATTCCAGCAGAAAATGAAGTTAAATTGGTTAAGGATGCAGCTTTTCCTGGGATGGGATGGTGGGAAAAGCTGCCTCAAGGGAAGCAGGACAAGCAGGAAAGGGAAGGACAGGATCTGGGTGGGAAAACATGAATTAAAGGTTCAGCAAGGATTCTTGCTGTTATCCATGCAGGGGCAGGAGTTGGACTCGATCTTTGTGGGATCCAATTCCAATCCAGGATATTTCAGGATTCTGTGATTCAAAGAGTACCTGAACAGCAAAATATGGAAAATAAAAATTATTTTCTGCCTTGAGGAGTCTCCACTTAGAAACTGAGTGATTATCCCACCTTCTGGAAGTGTGGGGCAGCCTTCCCTTGGGAAACATGGGATCATCACTCCACAGGTCCTGTATCCCAGCACACAGAGGCAGCTCAGCCAAAAAATCCTTTCTGACGTTTAAGTTGCTGCAAAAATCAACATTTTTCCTTGTGTTCAGAAAAAAAAACCTGCCAGAAGTAACTCAAAGGCAACGTCTGTCATTTTAAACAGAGAATTATTTAGGCCTCGGAGCTGACCTGAATAGGCAGAGCCCAGATCTGTATTTGGGACAGGAGTTTTTTCAAGGCCAGGCTGGGATTTGGAGCCGGCCCCCGGGAGAAGCTCCAGTTAATTCCGAGGGCTCCTCCCGGCCCTGCTCACACGTCATTCCCACGTTGGCTCCGCACAGATCTTTTCATCGAGGATGAAAAGAGAGCAAAGAGCTCTCTATTTACAGAGATGTTAGAAACGAGTGGTCTCACAGCTGCTGCAGAGACCTACATTCCTCCAGGCTGGACATGGAGAGGAGAGCCTGGATCCACGGAACATCCTCCTGAGATCCATCCTCACACCGTCCTGAAATCCAGCTGAGGAATCTCGTGGGGAAACAGCACCAAACCCCACCAAGGCCACCCTGAGCCTCCCCTGGCCCAGCCTGAGGCCCTTCCCTCTCCTCCTGTCCCTGTTCCTCGGGATAAGATCCCAAATAACCCCCGGTGCCCCCTCCTGTCAGGGACTTGTGCAGAGCCACAAGGACCCCCCTGAGCCTCCTTTCCTCCAGGCTGAGCCCCTTTCCCAGCCCCCTCAGGAGTTCTCCAGCCCCTTCCCAGCTCCGTTCCCTTCCCTGGACTCCTCCCGCCCCTCAGGGTCTTCCTTGCTGGGAGGGGAAAATCAAAAAGTGGGAGAAAACGTGAGGGGAAAAAAAAATGAGGGAAGTGTAGGGAGGGCTCTGCTGCAGAGCTTTTGCCTTCTGGATCCTCCTTTTCTCCAGGCTGAGCCCCTTTCCCAGCCCCCTCAGGAGTTCTCCAGCCCCTTCCCAGCTCCGTTCCCTGCCCTGGACACGCTCCAGCCCCTCATTGTCTCTCTTTTCTTGTCTCCATATGGAAAAATCCTATGAAGCACTGCTCTTTACAAGGTGCTTCATTCCTTCTGGGAATTAAATCCCAATTATTTTAGTTGCTCTTCTCTGTCCCCCTCGGTGCTTGGCAAATCCCAGCCCAGTCCTGTGGCACTGGCAGGCAAAAACCAAAAGATGCTTTAATGATGATCCAGAGCCCAGTGTGAGGCAGGGAGAAACAGGGAGCAGCAGGAATTGTTTTTATTTGTGTATGGAAGGTTGGAAAATAGTTGGAAGTATCCAAATGTGAGGCATTCATGACTGGGATTTGCTTCTTTGGCTGGCAGAACTTCTCCCAAATTTTCCAGCCTTGCTGTGTACAGGCTGTGATTCACCCTGGAGGAAACGATGGATTTCAGGCTGCCCTGAGCATTTCCCTTGATCCTTTTTGGATCATTTGGACAAACCATTATTCCCTATTCTTTGTTTTGGCCGGGATGAGAAAAAAACCACAGGTGATTGAATCATTTCCCCTTATCTCCAAGTTATCCCAGCAAAAGCTCGCCCAACTGTCTCGGGAATGACTTAGTGCATCCCGTTATTGTGCTCAGGGAGGCTGTGGGTGGCTATTTCAGTACATCCAGGGCTTTTTTTTCCCTATAATTCTCCTTTTCAAACATTTTACAAGCGCTCCAGAGCGAGGAGGTTCCCAGCCTCCCACTGGTTTTGCAAGAGCCCAGCCAGAGCCAGAGGGTTTCTATTTGCAGGAGCTCCAATAATACTTGATTTGAAGGAGTGTGAGGCTGCCTCGTTTTCCAGGAGATGAGAAAAGCCGGTGGAGAAAAGGGGAATAATGGGAAAGGTGGGAAGAGCTCGCTGGTGCTGTACAGGCAGGCAAAGGGGATTCAGAGCTGTCAGGAAATCACTGCCTGCCCCTTGTCTCCGACCCCAAGGAAGAGGGAAATGTCACCCGGGGCAGCAGGGGAGGGAAAACTCCTCTTTGATGGTTCTTGCCTTGCTTTTCTGTGCATTTCTGAAGGATTGGAGCATTTTCCCTGCAAAGCAGCTCCTGGTGAACCCCAGTGACACCCATGATGGGCATTGTTTGTGGCTGTGATGGGGAGAAAATTGGGAAAATGAAAGGCTGGGATTTCCCCCTGGAGCAGGTGCTTGTTCTCTTCTTAGTTCAATTTAAAATCTCCTTTTGGGGGCTGCCATTCCCATTATTTTTCCTTCCTTTCTCCATCATTTGCTCCACACTCCTCCCAGCTGATTTGTGCCACCCCACGCTCCAAACCCTTCTGCCAAGGCACTTCCCAAGCTTTGCAATTGTACCCCTTAATTTTTTGAATCCTTCCTGTGTCCCTTTTCCAGCAGTTCCTCTCTGTGCATCCCTTTCCTGTCACCTGAAGCTTTCCCACCCTGCTCCAGTGAAAAATCCCATTAGAATTCCCGCTTTCCTTGCTGGGCTTTAGGCTCAGAGTTTAAATTATTTTTCCACAATAATGGCCTAATCCTTTCTCTTATCAGCACGGCAGATTAATTCTCCCAGGCATGGTTGGTACCTTGTCTTCTCCCTAATTACACAGAGCCAAATTTTGCTCCCGAATGAGCACGGGCTTGGAATTAACAGCAGGAAAAGCCCCAAAGTAAAGCCCTGCCTTGGAGAGCATCTTCCTCCTATCCCAGCTGGCTCAGCCAAGGCAAACACAGAGCATATTGTGTGTCAACTCTAAATAGACTCATCCCTCCAGCTGGGATTTAGGGACACTTCCCAAACATTCTCTAGTAGCAACGGGATGTGTCAGATGCAGCGAGGTGCTGTCAAAGCCTCCCTTCAACCCAGGGCCAACCTGCTTGGCCAGGGATGTTTTCAGGGCAGGAGGAGCAGAAAGAACTTCCCAAATAATTAGAGGAGCACAAGAGCTGATGTATTTCAGTGACACGGTTGGATTGGGAGCTTGCAGTGTCCTCACAGTTTAATTACGAGCTGAAGGTGTTGTTTGTTCCGGTTGTCCTCACATTTTTTCCATGAATTTACCTTAATTGCTTTTATTTTCATTAACAGCTCAATGATCATTCTCATTATTCAGCCTCAGCCCCAAGGGATGGCACCAGCAGGGAGAAACTTTGTGCCAACACAGCCCCAGGAGCTTGAAACACTTTTGGAAAAAGCAAACCTCTTGTATTTCCCTGGGATAATATCCCAGCATGTAAAAGTATAAACACGGAACTCTCACTCCAGGAATTAATTCCTTTAAATCCTCGTTCACCTGGAAGCCCAGCCCAGTCCCTCCAGACTTGTTCTATTTTACCCAGCCCAGAACAGGAATTCCATTTAATTTTTAAATGCTGCCTTTGGAAGACCAAAAACAATTCCAAAGCCTCTGGTGAATATTCCCCAGTGCCCTCCTGGGGAAAGCCTGAGCGATGCCAAGGCTCTGCAGGCCAAACTCCCTCCTGCTTTATCCCTGTGGGTGCAGAGTGGTCCCAGCTCAGGCAGCTGCCTCAGAGAGTCCTCAGCCTAAATTTGTGCTCCCTGCTTCCCACGGGATCTGGCTGGGATCAGAGGGATGATTCTGTGTCCTGGAAGAGTGAATTCACCTGCTGGGATGAGGTCTGGATTCCCTGGGTGATCGGTGACCACTCTATGTCAAGCCAGTCAGGCACATCCTACAAATACCCCCACTAATTAACATCCCAATTAACACCCTCCTCATTCTTAATGAGCACTCAAGATGCAACAAATCCCTTTATCTCCTCTTTTTTTCCCACTTAAAGTGACCCTGTGGATGGTGGATCATGCCCCAGTACACAGAGAGCATCCCAAACCCACAACCAGCAGTGTGGAGAAATTAACATCCTAATCTCATAAAAATTTTTAAATATTAACTTGAGCTGCTGAGGATGGATTATGGACTCAGAAACCCATCACCATTTTCCCCTAAATAACTGTTAAAATAGGAGAAATGAGTCTGGTGGGGGGGGAATCGATGTTCCATCGCTAAGAGGCCTGGCTGCCATGGGAATATTTCTTGGCTCCTGACACCTCGTTAACTTATTTAACAACATCCCAATTTATTGTCCTGTCCAGCAACCACAGAAATTCTTGAAATTAAGTAGAGAAAGAGAAAAATAAAAACAGGCTTTTATCAGCCTCCCTGCAGGAAAGGACACACCGAGGAAAGGCGAAATACGGGATAACAGAGGGGACAACAGGGTGACACAGAGCAAATTCCAAATCTGTCTGGGAATTCCACAGGGAATAAATATGCAATTATCCCAGTCGGGATGGGCACAGAAAGTCTCCTTTGGCCTGGTCTGGCTGCTTCACACTTTCTCTCCAGAGAGAGAATCTCCAGCCCTCGGAGCATCTCCGTGACCTCCTCAGGACTCGCTCCAGAAGCTTCTCTGGGCACCCCTTGCCAGGGCCCCACCACCCTCCCAGCCAGGAATTCCTTCCCAATATCCCATCCAGCCCTGCCCTCTGGCAGTGGGAAGCCATTCCCTGGGTCCTGTCCCTCCAGCCCTTGTCCCCAGTCCCTCTCCAGCTCCCCTGGAAGGCGCTCTGAGCTCTCCCTGGAGCCTTCCCTTCTCCAGGTGAGCACCCCCAGCTCTCCCAGCCTGGCTCCAGAGGGGCTCCAGCCCTGGGAGCAGCTCCGTGGCCTCCTCTGGGCTCTCTCCAGCAGCTCCACATCCTTCCTGTGCTGGGCCCCAGGGCTGGGGCAGCTCTGCAGGTGGGGTCTCACCTGAGCGGGGCAGAGGGGCAGAATTCCCCCTTTCCTGCTGCCCACGCTGTGGGATTGGCCCAGGGCATGGGGTGTTCTGGGTCCCACACAGTCGGGGCATATCCAGCTTTTCCTCAATCAACACCCCCAGGTCCTTCTCCTCAGGACTGCTCTCCATCCCTTCTCCACTCAGCCTGGATTTGTGCTGGGATTCCCTGATCCCTGTGCAGGACCAGCACCTGGCCTTGTTGAACCTCAGGAGCTCCACGTGGATCCACCTCTCCATCCTGTCCACATCCCTCTGGATTTCAGGAGCTGCCCCTCCACATCCTTCCATGAGATTACAACCAGCTCCATCCACCCACCCAATTCCTATTTATTATTCTCTTTTATCACCCAGAACTGGGTTGAAAGCTGAAGAAAACCTCCCAAATTCAATATTTTCTCTGCCAGCAGGAGAAGTGGGGACCTGGCTCAGTCCCCACAGCAGAGCAGGACAAAAACCATTAGTCCTTGATTGCTGTGCAGGTAATAAAAGAGTTTTATTGGGAAAGGGCTGTGCAGGGCAAAGCCAAATTATTGCTGAGCTGAGCCCTGCTAGGTTCTCTCTAAAAACAAACCATTAACATATGCACAATTAGGCTGCCTCAATTGTTATGCCACAAGCAAAATGCAATCCCGTCTTGGAATATCTAAACAGCCTTTTAATTCCAGCGAGCTGGCGGGGGGAAAAAAATGTGTTAGCATTAAAGGAATGTGTTTTTTTAATCACATCTAAAAATAACATTTATATAACCACCTACCCTGACATTTCACATCAGCAAGTGGCCAGAACCGCCTCGCTCAGCTGTATTAAAATATGCAAACACCACGGGGTTTTAGCAGATTTTGGTTTCCTGAAAAAGAATTGCAGAGTTCCCAACTTTGGAGGCAAGAGGGAAGTCAGAGTGGTTTCTACTCCGGTTCAAATAAATCGTGTGTGATGTGTTCTTAGCAGGTCAGTGATAGCCAGAGTGCCTGGATAATTCAGTCATGGAATCATGGAATGGTTTGGGTTGGAAGGGACCTTTGCTAAAAGGTGTTTCTTGTTAGGATCTAAAGATTGCCCGGAGAAGCTGTGGCTGCTCCTGGATCCCTGGAAGTGTCCAAGGCCAGGCTGGACAGGGCTTGGAGCAGCCTGGGATGGTGGGAGGTGTCCATGGAAGGAGGTGGGATGGGATGATCTCTCTGGGTGCGCACAGGTGAAAAAAGAAAACCATGGATTTAAGAATCCATGAGGAAGACTTTGGAACAGGTGATAAATGAAGACCAGATCCCATTCCAGCTCTGTAGGGCAGTGCAGCCTTTTTGACTTCTTGTTCCAGCCCCAATTCTTCTGCTCCAGCTAAGAAAGTACAGGATACTCTCTGGGAACTTCTCAGAGATGCAGGAAAACTGGAATGGGAATTCAGTGGTATTTGACAAATACGCAGAAACTCAGTTCCCATAAAGAATTTGTAAAACCTTCCCTTTGTAAAATGGGGCTTTGAAGTGTAAGAGGAGGTTTGNATGGGATGGGATGGGATGGGATGGGATGGGATGGGATGGGATGGGATGGGATGGGATTTAAGGCCACTTCCAACCCAACCCATTCCATGATTCTGTGATTTATCCAAGGATAAGGGGCAGCACAAGGCCCCTCCTGGTGCAACACTGCTGCTTCCAAGGAGCATTCCCAAGCTCTCCCCATTCCCTGCTGACTTCCTACAAATCATTTGTTACCGAGATTGATATTATAGTTATGTAAACATCCATTATTTATCTGCTCTGGCCCTTTGAACCAGATGAGTGCTCCTGGATTCCCATTATTCCGTGTCTGAATTAATCACGGAGCATAAAATCAGTCACTATTTATGCAATATGAAAAGAAAAAACGGATGTAAAAATAGCTCTCGTGGTGTGGAGATTTCACGCCGTGTTCCCTGCATAGGAACTCTTCAGGCATCCTGCTTTTTCCTGCAGGCCTGTGAAATATTGATGGATTTTTATTCAAAGGAAAAAACTCCCCGAACATTATCTGTGTCCTCCAGAGAAAGTTGTTCCCTGATCCAGTCATTGACTCCCTCACCACAGGGAGCACAGCAGAATCCCATCCTCTGGCAAATCCATGTCCTGCATCCCACAGCAGGTTGGGACTGGGATCTCTTCCTGGGCACAGCCAGGAGCCTCTGACACCTTCCTGGGAATGCTGGACAACAGAATCCCAAAGGACAACAGGGAAGTGCAACACGGGGAGCTCCAGGAGGGATCTGAAAGCCTCCTCCAGGAAAGGATGGAGGTGGCTCATCCCTGCTGGATTTTAACAGGAATTATCACCTCTCCAAACCCAAATGGGCCCTGCCAGCCCCATGCAGGGAATGGAGCTGGTATTCAACTCCAGGCACTTCATGGAATCCCAGAATGGTTTGGGTGGGAAGAGACATTAAAGCTCTTCTCATTCCAGCTCTCTGCCATGTCAGGGACACCTCCCACTATCCCAGGCTGCTCCAAGCCCTGTCCAGCCTGGCCTTGGACACTTCCAGGGATCCAGGGGCAGCCACAGCTCTGCTGAGTGGCCAGATCCTCAATGACATGGTTTTTTAAATTGGTGATGCTCCTCAAGCTTCAGCATCCGCTTCACAACCTGATCTGAGCCTGGATCCCACCAGAAGCCAAAGCCATGTCAGCCCCTTCACGCCCTTGGAAGTGAAGGAACAGCCACTCCTGAGGGAATATCCTGGCGATATCCTGCAATATCCCAGCTCCATCCACCCCAGCTATTAATAACTGGCCTTGCTTCCCCTCCAGCAAGCGTGGCTGGAAGGAGGAACTTCTCCAGGCTTTAAATAACCTTCTGGATTCCCCCCTCCGGACCTGTGCTCCAGCTGGGAGCAGCTTTCCTGTTTGTTTGTTTGTTCCTTTTTCCGTGCCACGATCGCAGGGAGGAAGGAATCTGGCTCCCGCCTCCCCGAAGAGCTCGGGCTTGGAGAGCAATTACTCGGCACTGCAGGCTCTGGTGGAGAATTAAAGGTCAGAGCATTTTACTGGGGGTTCTTGTCCCGGGCTTCCACGGGGTCACAGCTGATGATAAGCACATGTTCAAATCCACGTTTCCAAAGCAGCTCCCCATCCAAAACGTGGCTGTGAAAATCCAAGGAGAGCATTTTTAACCCTCTCTTTTCTCCTGATTTTAGGGAGTAAAAAGCCTTTGGAGCCAAATTCCAACGAGACAGAGGGAGGGTGCTGGTGGAACCTCCGCATCAGGATGGAGGTGGCTCATCCCTGCTGGATTTTAACAGGAATTATCACCTCTCCAAACCCAAATGGGCCCTGCCAGCCCCCATGCAGGGAATGGAGCTGGCTGGGGGCTGGGATTCAGCTTCAGGCACTTCATGGAATCCCAGAATGGTTTGGGTTGGAAGAGACCTTAAAGCTCATCTCATCCCAACATCCCTGCCATGGGCAGAGACACCTTCCACTGTCCCAGGGTGCTCCAGCCTGGCCTTGGACAATTCGAGGTTTCCAGAGGCAGCCACAGCTTCTCTGGGCACCCTGTGTCAGCCCCTCCCTGCCCTCCCAGCCAGGAATTCCTTCTCAGTATCCCATCCAGCCCTGCCCTCTGGCACTGGGAAGCCATTCCCTGTGTCCTGTCCCTCCAGCCCTTGTCCCCAGTCCCTCTCCAGCTCTCCTGGAGCCCCTTTAGGCCCTGGAAAGGGGCTCTGAGCTCTCCCTGGAGCCTCCTCCTCTCCAGGCATCATCCACAATTCCATGTGCTGCTCTGGTCCAGCATCAGGATTTGGGAGACACCATGGGAAGAAGGCAGGGAGGGGTAAGAAAATGAGATCTTTGGAGCAATTCCTTCTCTGCACTGGTTTTTCAGCACTTTTGGGATCCATCCCTTCTGTTTACAGTCTGTGATCAGCAGAATTTACAAAGAGACCACTGAGCAGCCCAAATTAACAACATCATGGAAATAATTGGGCACAAAAGGTTTCTTTTAGGGATCAAAACCTCTGCTGAGTGACCAGATCCAGCCACCAATTATCCCAGGGACATTCCCTGCTTGGCCATCCTGGGGCATTCCCTGCCTCGGGCAGGATCCTGCCTGTCCTCATCCCACCACGCCCGAGGTCAGCCGAGGTTTTCCCATCCACCACATGCCGGGATCTTCCTGGGGGTGAAATTCCTGGCTCCGTGGGGCTGGAAATGAGCTGTTGGAGTAGGGCTAGGGCAGCTCCTGCCTCTGCTGACCCCAGGATGCTGCACTTCCAGTGCTGATGGATGGCCCTGCCTGACAGAGCCCCAGCCTGAGCTTGGCCAGAGGGAGATTAATTTATTGCACCTGTCCAAACAGAAAATATTCCGATTTTCTTGGGGTTCCAGCTTGATGGAGAGGCCTGGGCGTGCCACACTCAGGTGACCTTGGCCCAGCCTGGTGGGTCTGTCCCCCCTGGGGATGAGGGGACACCAAGCATGGCTCGTAATCCAAAGATGAAACACAGCAGAAAATCCAGGTCCTTGGGGCAGGAGGCTGAGCTGGAATGTGCAGGGGGAAAGAATCCAAGCTCTGCTTCAGCTGCACGAGGAGCATCAGCAGAACAGTTTGTGTTTTAATTAATAAGGAAATCGTTTGACGTGGAGCATCTTAATGCGGCTGATTCCTTGCTGCAGCATCAAATCCTGCGGCGGGAGAGCGGCAGGGAGAGCTTCCAGCAGCACAGCCCAGGGCAGGAGGGAGCTGCAGCCACCAGCAAGTGCTGGGCCAAAGCTGAGACTTCAAATTCCCAGCGAGTTTCGTGGGATTTTTGCCTGATTAAAGCTCGAGCTGCAGTCCAGGAATTTCTGTCTCTGCCGCAATCCAGCCAGGCTTTGCGCAGGAGCTTGGGAGAAATCTGTTCCCCTTGCTGGAGGCTTTTCTTGGAGAGAATTCAGGTTTATTCCATTAGAAAGGGGTTTAGTCTTCCCTTTTTATGGTGGTGGGAAAAAAAACTCCACTGGGTTGCCCCTGAGCTGGGACAGCTCAGATCTCCCTTGGTTTTAACCTTCTCTCCTGAAGGGAAAAGTTGCTGAAGGACTTTAGACTTGAGAAAGGATTTTAGACCTGAGAAAGAACTTTAGACCTGAGAAAGGACTTTAGACCTGAGAAAGGAACTTCAGAAATTGTTGTTCCTTGTAATGAGGGCCAAAGGATCTCTGGGAAGTGAAATAGGATCATAATGAGGTGGGCACCTTCCTTTTGCCGGGTCAAGAAATTGGATAATTCAGCTGGAATTTCAAAGGGAAGAGCAATTGGAGGAAGACGAACTTCTGACCCTGTAATTACAAATCAGAGCTCAGCAGTAGGTGGGTGGCATCCTGGCCAAAATGACACAAGAAAAATAAGAATTAAAAGGGCTAAAAGCCACTGAACGTGGTCTGAAATAGCTCAGTCTTGAGGAATTACAAAAAAAAAGCCAAGGAGAGATAGGGAGAATCACAAGGAAAAGTGAAAACCACCTGCCAATAGAAAGGGAATAAAATCTTGGTGATACCTGAGGGGATTTATCCTGGGATGCTGCAGGCAGTGCCACATCCACATATTTTTGAGCTGTTTCAGGGATGGAGACTCCCTGTGCTGAAGCCCAGCCACTCCTGAAGTGGAGTGAAGAAATTTTTCCTGACTTCAAGGAAAATGCTGGAATGAGAGGAAAATGCAGGAATGAGAGGAAAATGACAACAGACACCATGTCCTAAAGCTGTCTGCCTGCTGCTTTGGGTGCTTTGCTGCATGGTGGGGACAGGGCTAGTTCTTTTTGTGGGTTTGGGGAATGTTGTGCAGACACCTCCAAGATCCCCTCATCCCTGGGGACATGGGGACATCCCAGCTGCTTTTCCAGCAGGAAAACCAAAAGCTGGAAGGGAAAAAACCATCTCAGCCCCCAAAGTGAAGGCCCTGCCTTTGTCACCAGCTCTCCCTGCACAAAGCTCACTTTATTTTCTCCTCAGCATTCAGGTCTCTGACTAAAGAAAACACAGAAAAACCCCACATTCTGAGACATTTTTCTTTTCTCTGCTTTGTTTATCAGCAAGATTAAGATTCCTGGCTGTGGAAGAAAGGAATATCTCCATTTATTTGTTTCGGGGCATGTGGAGTGCATTTGTTTCCTAGGATGCAAATTCATTGTTCCTGCTCTGAATGAGAGCCCCGGTGCCAAGAGCTGCCGTCGGATTGGGATCTCTTGGCATCATTTTTGCTGTAACTCCCCACACAGAGCGGGGATTTGAGTCCTCCCAATATTCTGCCACTGGAAAAGCTTCCCAGTTGAATTCTTAAACTTTCTTTCAGATGGTTTCCCCTCTTCCTAAAGTCCCGCCATGCCGCAGGGTGGGATTTTGGGATGTGGATCACGCCACCAGCCCTGGGGTGCTGCACCAGCTGCCTGCACCACCAAAAAGGGCGAAATTGGGCGTTCAAATGAGATTGGCTGCGCTTCCTAATTCCATTTTTTATTTCTTTCTCTCCCTCCCGATTGTTTTAATTGGGATTTACACACACACACATCCCAAATTGCAGCTGCAGCTCCAAGTGCCACGAGGAAAAGCTGCTGTGTTTAGGGGACAGCGTGAAATTCCAGCCATTCTCCATGGGATGAACCCCCACGAGCTCCCTGTTCGTCCCCAGGGTGGGCAGGGCCCTGTCCCCAGCCCGGCTCAGGGGCTGCCACCTCCCATTAGCTGCAGCAGGGGATGGCACGTTGTGACATGGCTGTGCCTGACATGCCATGTCACCTTGGGAGATAATGACTTGGAAATTTGTGCTAATAATTGTTTTGACTGTTCCCCTGGAATGAGTAGATTTGGTTTGGGGTTGGCTTGTTGTTTTTTTTTCCTCAGCAGAATGTCTCGCACTTGAAGTGATTTTATTAGGGAATTGTTATTTTTTTATGTAGGAAAAATAGCAGTTGTGCCAGCTGGAGGTTGGGAGTTGGGATTGACATCCCTGCAGCCCCTCGGGATGGTGCTCCAGGGAAGATTTCAGAGATTCCAGCTCCTTCTATCCAAACCCTGCTGCCCCAGACACCCTCATCTTCCTCATGACCAGGATCCTGATGCCATCACTGCTGAGCAAAGGATTTGTAGCATAAATATCCATGGGAGGATCCATGTCCAGGGAGGGATAATGGAGCTGGGGAGGGTCAAGAGCACCGGGAGCAGCTGAGGGATCTGGGGGGGCTCAGCCTGGAGAAAAGGAGGATCCAGAAGGGAAAAGCTCTGCAGCAGAGCCCTCCTCACACTTCCCTCACATTTCTTTCCCCTCACATTTTCTCCCACTATTTGATTTTCCCCTCATGGCAAGGGAGACCCCGAGGGGCTGGAGGAGTCCAGGGAGGGATAATGGAGCTGGGGAGGGTCAAGAGCACCGGGAGCAGCTGAGGGATCTGGGGGGGCTGAGCCTGGAGAAAAGGAGGATCCAGAAGAGAAAAGCTCTGCAGCAGAGCCCTCCCCACACTTCCCTCACTCTTTTTCCCCCTCACGTTTTCTCCCACTTTTTGATTTTCCCCTCATGGCAAGGGAGAGCCTGAGGGGCTGGAGCGTGTCCAGGGAAGGGAACGGGGCTGGGAAGGGGCTGGAGAATTCCTGAGGGAGCTGGGAAAGGGGCTCAGCCTGGAGCAAAGGAGGATCCAGAGGGATCTTTTCCCTCTCTGGAATTCCCTGACAGGAGGGGGCAGCCGGGGGGGTCGGGCTCTGCTCCCAGGGAACAGGGACAGGAGGAGAGGGAACGGCCTCAGGCTGGGCCAGGGAGGCAAAGGGTGGATATTGGGAAAATTCCTTCATGGAAAGGGCTGTCCAGCCCTGGCACAGCTGCCTAGGGGAGTGGTGGAGTCCCAAATATATTGAGCAAGAAAATGCCAGTTTTGGAGTCAAGTATTTGGATGTGTTTTCTGCAGTTCCCTCGACCTGGGCTGGGCATTTGGGGCTGAGAACCCTCCCTGTCCTCCCGCAGTTCTGCTCCTGGGGGATTTAGAGGATTCTCCAGCCATCCAGACCACCTCACGTGGGCAATCCCCATCCCAAAAATCAGCAAATCCAGGATTGCATCCCAGTTTGGCCAGGCTTTCCCAGCAGGACAGGAAAAGGCCTACAGGCCTTTTTCCCAGGCCTACAAAAAGGTGCCTCCATTACAGAACCAGAGAATCTTTTAGGCTAGAAAAGACCTTTAATATTTGGGCTTGGGAAAACAAAAAAAACAAACCAGGAAAAAATAGAATTACTTGTAAAAATAACAGCAAAAGAAGGCCAAGATGTTAAAAGGTTTGGTTTTCCTCCCTAGGAAACTCCAGCAGGAATTTCTGGCCACGCTCTGCCTCACAGAGCTGCAACAGCACCTCAATATCTGGAAGTCCTCCTTCTTTTGGGGGACAACACTCCAGAGCTTCATGGCCATGTTTCCCGGGAAAATCAATCCTCTCTTCCCAAAAAACCCCAGTTTATGTTAAAGGAATAAATTAATTCAGCCGCATTGAAGCCCATTTCAATTTAACTTGTGAATTTAGTTCTGTATAGACTTTTATATTATTAAATAGGGTGCAAATCCTTAATTAAATAAACTTTAGTTCTTGCTGCAGGATTTTATCAGGGAAACCCAAACAATCCCTTCTGACATCATTTAACTTCTCCCCCTTTCTTCCCCTTCTCCTTGTCAAAATATTCATCCCAACTGGCAAGTTCTCCCCGAGTATTTAGATTTTTGCAGACATTTTTACAACCTATTTGCATTTTTGTGGAAAAACTCTCCCATCTGTTTATTTCCCTCTTGCAACCGGCTGGGATGACTGGAATTGGAGAGATCAGGGAAGAGCCATTGGCGCCTGGAAAGAGCCTGGAGTGGCTGTCCTTGGGCTCAGTCCTGGTGCTTTCCCCTCAGAGATATTTCCTTATCTTGGAGGCCCTGTCCTTGAAAATAAATCATCCAAGACACCCCTATTCCACAGGTTTCAGCTGTTAGAATTTGGAAAATTCCTTGCAAAACTCCAAACAACACCCTCTCTGACAAAGGCGCTGTCAGAATCTGAGCTGCAGATGCAGCTCAGAAGCCCGAGGTGAACAGCACATTTTGCAGGAATATTGTGAATATTTTCATATCCTATGGGCTGCTCTGACAAGCAGAGAGGCTCTTTTCCCTTTGAAATTAAATAATACATAGAATAAGAGAAGCAGGGCTGCAGGAGGATAGGTTTAGATGGGATATGGGGAAGGAATTCCTGGCTGGGAGGGAGGGGAGGCCCTGGCACAGGGTGCCCACAGAAGCTGTGGCTGCCCCTGGATCCCTGGAAGTGTCCAAGGCCAGGCTGGAGCAACATGGGATAGAGGAAAGTGTCCCTGCCCATGGAATGGGATGAGCTTTAGGATCCGTTCCCACCCAAACCAGTTTGGGATTCTCTGGTCCAGCATCCCAGTCCCTGGCTGTGACTGGTTCAGGCTTTGTGCCCATTGCTGGTTCCTTAATGATAAATTCCTTGAGGTTATTCCCACCTTTTTCTGTCATTTATTTAGTGTGAAGCAGGGGGAATTCAGCCCCCAGAGTGCAGCTGGTGTCACTTTAATGCGTAAATTCCAGACTCTATAAAATCCACGTGGATGTGGCACTTGGGGACGTGGCTCAGTGGTGGCCTTGGCAGTGCTGGGCTTGATAATCTTGGAGGTCTTTCCCAGCCTAAACAATTCCCCAATTCTGAATTCCTGCTCTGGGCAGCTCCCCGGGCGAATGAGGCATTGCTGGCATTGCTGGATGCTGCCAGTGTTTCACAGGCAGCTCTTGGAATTTGCTGTTGGATTGTTGGATCGTGCTCAGAACAGGGGAATTCTCCAGTAATTAATGCAATAATATAAAAAATAAATAGTGTGAGGTTTGTACACCCAGCAGATGCTGGAAGTGGGGTTGATCCCAGAGTTCCCATTTTTCCCAGCATCGGGTTCCAGCGGGGTGGGCTGGGCTGGACCACCAGAGCCCCTGAGGAGCCCAAACTTCCTCTTCCCTGCCCTGACCCCGCAGGGCAATTGTGAGTCAATAACCTTTTCCTGAAACCACTTCATACTCAACCTTGATTTTTTTCCTCTGGCATTGTTCCTTCTTTCCCAAGGGAAATGTCCAAGCCCTCATTGCTTGGCAGGAGGTCACTGGGAATGATGTTATCCCTCCGTGGGGTCCCAGCCCTGGCTGCAGGTGAGCACAGAACATCTGGGCCTGCACTTGAACATCTGCATCTGCATCCAGACCCCTTGTGGGGCAGAGGAAAATTAAAGCAGCAAAAAGCCCCTTGTGAGAGCTAATCCAGGGAAAAAACGTGGTAAAACAAGGTTTTTACAAGGGCATGGAGCGGCAGGACAAGGGGGATGGATTCACAGTGACAGGGCAGGATTAGATTTGGGATTAGGGAGGAATTCCTGGCTGGCAGAGAGGGGAGGCCCTGGCACAGGGTGCCCAGAGAAGCTGTGGCTGGATCCCTGGAAGTGTCCAAGGCCAGGCTGGAGGAGCCTGGGATAGTGGAAGGTGTCCCATCCATGGCAGGGGTGGAACAGGATGAGCTTTAAGGTCTGTTCCAACCCAAACCAGTCTGGAATTCCGTGATCTCCCTCCCCTGGACTTTGCAGAGCTCCTTGGACAAACCCAATCGCTGTGGCGTGGTCCAGACCTGCTGCTGGCTGGGGAGAAGGTTTTACAATCACAGAATCTTAAAATCCTTTAAGTTGAAAAGGACCTTTAGGATCACCATGTCCAGTTGTTCAGATGTTATTTACAAACCTGTTTTCTTCACCTCAGTTCCTCCACTGCAGAGAAAAGCTGATGTTTGTTCATTAAAACACGAAATAAATCCAGCAGTGCTGCAGTTTGCTCC
This sequence comes from Edolisoma coerulescens, assembly GCA_013397115.1. Lineage (NCBI taxonomy): Eukaryota > Metazoa > Chordata > Aves > Passeriformes > Campephagidae > Edolisoma > Edolisoma coerulescens. The sequence continues at coordinate 94,238 of VWZW01000660.1, read as the reverse complement.
CAGTTACCTTTTCACATTATTATTCCTATATCCATGGATTCTTCCCGACCGTTCTCTCCCCCCTCCAGACAGCAGCATCCACAGAATGGGAAGTGCTGTTGGCCCATCCCAAGGTAATTTTTTAGGCATTCACAGGGGTTACAACCACTGGACTCCACCTTTGTCTCATGGAGAGCCCGGTAGAATTCCCCAGGAACACCTCAGCCCTCACCAACTTGCACGCAGCCCAGGTTTCATTTTAAACATGGAGATTTTGATTCTCCATGAGATTTTGAGCATCCCCAGTTCAGGGGGTTGTGCTGGAAAAGGCCCCCCATGGCTCAGGAGGCTCCTGGCAGCACTTTGGGAAGTGCCAGGCTCTGTCCTCAGTGCCACCCTGAGCTGTGCCCACTCCTGTGCCGCAGCTCTGCAGCCAGTGTCCCCTCTCCTTGGGCTGTCCCATGTTCAGGAATCTCCTGGGATCCGTGGGAAATGCTCCAGCCCCCAGTGATGCTGTTTCCATGGATCCAGGCTCTGCCTGGGGCTGCACACGGAGCTTTGGTGTTTCCCACTGCCCACATCCCAAACCTGCCAGGCAGGGGCTCATCCCACATGGATGCAGAGCACGCCCTGCTCTCAGGCTGGAGCCACAGGTGATATTTGGTGGGAAAACTTGAGCTTGGAAGCACAAGAGCTGTTGGATTTTCCCCCTTTTTCATGGATAGAGCCACACAGCTCCGACAGCCATATCCCGCTGATCCCGGTTTGGCTCCCAGATCTTCTCCTACATGCTGGAACAACCTGGAAGAGCCTCAAACCCTTCTTCCCTTCCACTTGTGACCATTGGTGTGATGACAGCCAGCAGATAATAAAGGGCACAGCCCAAACCCTTGGAAAAGGCAGTGCCGCTCCTGCTGGGAATCCTTCAATCCATGGCTTTGTCTCCAGGAGAGCCTGGAGGTCTGGGAGCTGTTTGGAAAAGAGAATCCAAAACTCATCCTATCAAACCAAATTGGCAGGAAAGGATCCATTCTGGCTTATCCCTCATTTCCCATGGATGTGGAGAAAGTCCTCACACATCCCATTTACGGCTCCGAGGAAATTTCTCCTGGCCCGATCCATGAGGGACATATGGAATCCATTTTCCCTCACACCTGGCCACATATATTTGTTCTGAAAGGTTCATGACTCCACGGGCTGTGTGACCTATTCCCAGGAGGATTGGAGTTAAATGTGTTTCCTGCTCTCCCAAATTCCACATAAACCCAACAAACCAATCCATAGATCCCCAGTGTAATATCCTGAGCCTACAAACGCATGCGGGCAATAAGTCAGGGAGGAGGGAAAAATCCCATTGCTGCTTCCCATTAGTGAGCAGCTGTGAGGGGAAGGGGAGGAGGGAAAGAAAAACCCTGGAAATTTCAGGGAACAACAGGAATTTTGTTGTGCTCAAGCCCTAAAACAAGTTTCAAATGGGGAAACTTCTGAACTCAGAGGTGATGCTCCATGCGGGAAAGGAGATGATTTTGGAGCCTCAGGGAATGGGAATGATGCTCCAGGCATTGGGGTGTTCAGGCATCATTTCTCTGCATTTGTAATACAGAAAGCAAGCTTCTAAAAAATATGGAGAGGGAATTTTTCCATGGGCAGGTGGTGACAGGACAAGGGGGAACAGTTTTAAACTGAAAGAGAGGAGAATTAGATTGGAAATTGGGAAGGAATTCCCAGCTGGGGAAGAGGTGGGGGACACCCTGGCACAGGGTGCCCAGAGAAGCTGTGGCTTCCCCATCCCTGGAAGTGCCCAAGGCAAGGCTGGAAAAACCTGGGATAGTGGAAGATGTTGGGGGTGAAACCAGATGAGTTTTAAGGTCCTTTCCAACCTAAACCAGTCTGGAATTCCATGATTCCACAATTCTATGACTATCACAGCAGGGCCACAGGCTTGGAGGGTCAGGAAGGGCTGTTGGATGCTCGAGATAATTCCTCCCCCTCCTGCATCCCTCAGCAGGGCACAGCCACAGGCTGCCTCCCCATGGCCCTGACCTTTCCAGGGAAGCCAAGTCAGCTACCCTTAGGATCAGCAGCTGGCATTTATGGCCATGGTCCCTACACCCCATAAATGCAGCACCCTGCTTTTCATCCCAACCCACCACCACCCCGCCTCCTGCTCTGCTCATCCTGATCACACAGGACAAAAATCCACCCCAACAACAAAAAAAAGTCACTTTAGGGAGAGAGGAAAGAACAGAAATCAACCCCACACTTCCAACCCCACCCCTCCTTTCCGTGGGGAGAACTTTCCCTCAAGGAACCAAAGCGAGAGGTTGTGCAACGACTCCGTGCTGATGCAGCAGCACGAAATAGCACGCGAATCCCTTCCAAAAGAGTCGAGCTGGATGCCATTATTTCCTGTTGGTAGACAGAAGGAGAGTGGGAAAAACTCCTGTTTTGGGAGCCAAGCGCTGCCGAGGCGAACGATTAGCAGATGGCGTGGAAATTAGCTCATTATTATTAATTTGCCAGGCCTTTCCCAGTTCCTGAATTGCCCTTTGGAAGTTGCAAAGCAGCGTGTGCATATGGACAAAAGGAGGCTGCTTTTGGCAGAGCAGCTAATGAAGAGCTGTGCCACCCACTCCCTGAATGGGAGCCCTTCCCACCTGCCCCATCCCGGATTTGGGATGAGCGGCGCCGGGATAATGCTCAATAGGGAAGCCCCACGCCTGGTGCTTATTAATGTGCTGGTGTTTTGTGTGAAGGGGTTAATGCTGCAAAAAGCCCTTTTTTTCCTGTTTCTAAGGGGTTTTTGTGGAGGAGGTTACACCGACTGGTTAACAGCACTGAATACGGCTATTTATTGGAAAATTAATTTAGGGACAAACATGCTCCACCACACCAAAACCTTGCCTCCTCTTTCAAACAGGATTTTTTGCCTAGATTGTCACACATCCTTTTATTTCTTTCCAGGACATCACTGCCCTGTGGAGCTGAGAGAAGAATTTGGGCTGGAAGCCCAAAATTAGCTCAAAAAGAAAGGAGCTCAAAGTCTGAATTTATAGTGACTACACAGCCTCGAGTGGAGCTGCAGTGGGACTTTTCTTCCAGCTCCTTTGTACAAAAGCTGCTGCAAATAATTATAATAATAATAATAAAAAAACAATGATGATGATGATGAAGATAATAATAATAATAATAATAAAAAAACAATGATGATGATGATAATAATAATAATAATAATAATAATAAATCACAGAATAGTTTGTCTTGGAAGGGACCTTAAGGATCACCCAATTCCAACCCCTTGCCATATCCCACTATCCCAGATTGCTCCAAGCCCCATCGTCACCATCACTATCATTTCCCACACTAATATAAAATATTATTATTATGAATTATTCAAGATAAATTATACATTTGTAGATTTTAAAGGGGCATCAAAAGGTTGGTTGGGACCATGCAAAACCATCCCTTTGGATGCCTTTTTCCATCCTTCCCAGGAGCTTTAAGCCCTTGGAAATGAAGCCCTGCAGCCCCACTCAGGCCTGATTGCTGCCAATTAAAGCCAGCACGGAGGAGATCCCACACTCGGCTGCTTTCCAGCGGCAGGAAAGCGGGAATTGTCATCCTCATCCAGAGTGGCAGCGCTGCGAGCCAGGGGAGGGCTGCAAGTGACACCGGCGCTGTGTCATTGCCGCGACAGCACTAATTGCCCGCGTGGCACAGCTCCTAATTGATTTCCTCCTCATTAACGCCGCGATGCCGCTGCAGGGCTGGATCCGGGGTGAAGCGCTGCGGATCTGGAATATGGAGAGATGGCTGAGGGAAAGCTGGGCATGGAAAGTAGGGAAATAGAGAGGGAAAATTAATTAGGGAGCTGGTGTTAATGTGGTGTCAAAGCAGAACGTGTTGGGTTCAGTCAGGGGATACCCCTTGAGTCAGAGGAGGTTTGGGGCGGAAGGGACCTTAAAGCTCATCCTATTCCACCCCTGCCGTGGGCAGGGACACCTCCCACTATCCCAGGTTGCTCCAACCTGGCCTTGGATGTTTCCAGGGATGGGGCAGCCGCAGCTTCTCTGGGAAATCCATTCCAGGGCCTCCCCACCCTCCCAGCCAGGAATTCCTTCCCAGTATCAAACTGAAATCTCCTCTCAATTTCAAGCCATTCAAACCAGTTTCCTTCAGTTTCAAACCATTCCCCTCTGTCCTGCCACAGTCTGCCTGTGTAAAAACTCCTTCTCCAGCTCCTCCTGCTGCAAAAGCCTGGCAGGGGAATGTCAGGTAACCCAGGAAACCTGCGCCAGGGCCTCCCACCCTCACAGCCAGGAATTCCTTCCCAATATCCCATCTAATCCTGCCCTCCCTCAGTGGGATGCCATTTCCCCTTCTCCTGTCACTCCGTCCCTTGTCCAAAGTCCCTCTCCAGCTTTCAATATTTTCCCTATTTTCAATATTTTCCACTATTTTCTGTATTTGTTTGGAATAGGGAGCGTGCACGGAACCCTTAGGAAAAGCTGCCGTGACGTTTCCCTGGGCACGAGGGGCTGAGCGGTTCCGTGTTGTTCTCCAGACGGAAATCCTCAGAGCAGCTACAATGCGCTTTGTAATTAGAGTTAATTAACACTTCTGCAAATTGGTCTTTATTTAAGACCAGCTGCCGAGGCAAGGAAAAAAAAAAGTCTATCAGCCCATAAAATATTAATTAGCACAAGTGTCTCGTCTGCTATCACTGTGGGGATGGGAGTTGGGCAAAGGGAGCTTTGTTTCCTTGGATAAAGAGTTTGGGAGCAGGAATTTGAAATAGATAAATTCAGATTTCCTCACGGAGCCCCCAGGTACAGGGACAAAGTCTCATCCCCTAAAACACAACCCAGCAGCCTGGAAATGCATTTGGAAGTGTGAGGGAGAGGGTGTGGGGAAGAATAAAAACTCGATTTCATTCACACATCAACTGTGGGAGAGCCCAGTGGTTTAATCATGGAATCGTGGAATGGTTTGGGATGGAAGGGACATTAAAGCTCAAAATTCCACCCCTGCCATGCCACTGTCCCAGGTTGGCCTTGGACACTCCCAGGGATGTGATGATGTGAAAAACTCTTCCAAATTAATCTCCCCTTTCCCTCCAGCACCCCCTTCCTCTGGGATTTTCAGGACTTCCTTCTCTCCATCGTTTTGTCTGTATAAACCCACCCTAGAACTTCATGACAAATACTCTTTAAAACAAGGTTTTTGCTCCCAAACTCTCCTGCTTGTGGGATTTTGTGCCGAGGCCACAGCGGGGCCGGTTCCTGCGTGGCTCCGCTCCGCTCTGACTGAATTAGGTCAGGGGCTTCTCCAGGCTAGAACCGTCTTAAAATTATGTGACAGAAACAAATAAGAAATATTTAAAGTTAAGGCTCTGCGAGTACTTTTATTCAACATAAAGATGGGATCACTCGGAGTTTTTATCTGCTTGCTAAAAATTCCTGTAAGGAGCTTGGTGAGGGATAAGAAAATCAGTGGAAAATGTCCTTTTTCTCCCTTTCTGCAGAATCTGGATTGGTGCTCGCTCTCAGAAAAAGCAGCCTGGAGTTTGCACGGAAATAAAAACCAACTCCAGAAACAAATAGCTGCAGGGAAGGCAAACTGAAATGTAAAAGTATCCCCAATTTCAATGGAATTTTTCAAACCGGCTTTACAGTGAATTCCCTTGAAAACATGTCAGCTCTGCACGGAGGCCATTAACGATTCCTGGTGGATCCAGTGAAGAGTTCCAGTGAGGAAACCATTTCTTTGCAAAAGGAAAAAAAATGTTTCATTCCAGTTTAAAGTCTGGATGTTGCTTGTGTTGTATTTTTATTTTGTTTTCCAGCATAAACTCAGGAAAGGTTTTAGAGGGTTAAAACCGAGCTCAGCTGAAACAGATTCCAGAGTGACACCAAGGTGGGGTTTTGTTTTGGGGTTTTTTTACCTTTCCTGATAGTTTGATAAAGAGTGAGCCATTTTCTTTCATTTTGCCCTCAATAATTACTATTAAATATTAAATAAATTTTAAATATTAAATATAAATATGAACTATGAAAGGTGAGATATGACAGGAGCAGTTGTTTGCAGTGGTGTCACCCCATGGGTCAGCCCATGCTGGGTTCTGTTTTCCAGCACGAGATGCTCACCCTTGACCTTTGTGTCCCCTGCTCCCAATTTTCCATCCCGTTACAAATCCATTTTCCATGGAATATTTGGTTTCGGCAGCTCACAGTGCTGCTCAGTGGAAGACAGGACTGGAGACACCTCCAGGCCCCTGAGGAAAGTTTGATGCGCCCATGGTCAATCAAAAATGTTGGAATCACCGACATGAGGGTGATCCTTCATCACCTGGAGGAAGGAAATGAAGCATGAGGAGTTTGGGATGTGCACTGATACATTCCTGCTAAAATTCTAAGGATATCAGGAAAAGGTTCTTCCCCCAGAGCGTGGTGGGCACTGAATTCCCTCAGGGAATGGTCACATTCCCACGGCTGCCAGAGCTCCAGGAGCACTGGGACAACGCTCCCAGGGATGCCCAGGGTGGGATTGTTGGGATGTCCTGGTCTGGGCCAGGAGTTGGATCGATGATCCTCGTGTTCCTTTCCCTTGGGAATGTGTGTGGAAGTGGTCAGTGGGAAAACGTGGTGTCTTATGGACTGGGAACACAGCAGCTGCAATGGGCATGGGGAGCACTTTTGGGAGCCTACGGAGGAGCCTGATCCCAGCAGGAAAAGCTCCAGGTGCTCCCAGGACACGGCTCCAGCATCCCTCGGCAGAGAGAGCTCCCTGTTAGCCCCACAGGGCCCGTGCCCGCCTGGGCAGGTGACGGGATGGGAGGTGACAGCTCTGGGAGCGCCGATCCTGCCGGGAGGGTCGTGCCAGGTGAGACAGAACGGGAGAGACGCCGGCACATCCCCGGGTAGGTGTCGGGAGCGGCGGGGACACTGCTCGTGTTTCCACAAGCCCCAGCACAATGTCACAACAGCTCCCACACGAATTAATGTGATGGGAAAAGTGCAGCTCCCCGCAGACACAGGGAAAACACCGGGCAAACCGGCAACTCCAAGATCTGCCTTTTCCAAGGGTGAAATCCAAGCCTGAGCCGTGGCAGAGCCCTGTGGAGAGAGGAACGCCGTGGATCCCATTCCCCTTTGTGTGGCTGGGGGGGTTGGCTCTATAATCCCAAGGAAAAAAAAAGGCTCCCGAAGACTTAAAGAGGCTTTGGCTCAGCCTTTGAATGCCTTTTCATTTTCCCCTATTCATGGATCAAATGGAGCTCGCTGCTCTGAATAATTGCGTTTTACCTGCTGCAAACACGGCCCGCAAACCTCAGAGCGCTTTATTCCTCCTGATGGCACATAAAGCATAAACACGAAGTTTGCTAAAAACAGGGGGGAAATAAGCCTTGTTTTTTTCTCCTCCATATAATTCCCAAGGGGAAGCATTAACTCGTACATCATAGGCACAAATTCAGCGAGGATTGAAACGCTACACTCAGCAGCAGGCAAATTACAGCCACGCCACTCCATCACCCAGGCCTCCTTCCAAGGGCATTGTTGGGAATATGTTCCTCATAAGGAGAGTTAAGGGGCAAAAAAGCAAGAAAAATAGCATTAAAGCCGTGAGGAAGGAGAGTCCCAGCATCCCCAGCCAAGGCTGATGAAGGAAGGCAGGACTGGATTCAGCTCAGCCCATCCTGCCTGGACTCACCACCCTCACAGGGAAGGATTTATCCCAATATCCCATCCAGCCCTGCCCTCTGGCAGTGGGAAGCCATTCCCTGGGTCCTGTCCCTCCATCCCTTGTCCCCAGTCCCTCTCCAGCTCTCCTGGAGCCCCTTTAGGCCCTGCAAGGGGCTCTGAGCTCTCCCTGGATCCTTCCCTTCTCCAGGTGAGCACCCCCAGCTCTCCCAGCCTGGCTCCAGAGGGGCTCCAGCCTTGGAGCAGCTCCGTGACCTCCTCTGGACTGGCTCCAGCAGCTCCAGGTCCTGCTGCTGTTGGTCCCCAGAGCTGGAAGCTCATGATTATACCTGGGATTATACCTGGGATTATACCTGGGATTTTCCTTCTGGTCCACCAGTCTGTGAGAGGGCCACCAAAACCTGGGTTTGAAGGGAAGCAAAATGAAAACACCAAAATTTAGTACCCCTAAAGCACCACTGGCACTGCCTGGATGCTCAGACCTCATCCCATGGAACAGGGCAGCTCCAGCTCTGCTTTGGCTCAGGAAAAGAGTCTCAGAAATAAGGATTTAACAGCTGTTCTTTGTACTTGCTCCCTCTCCAATTTAATGTTTCCTTTTAGAGCCTCCTCTCCAGCAAGTGTTTAAAGCTGCCCTGTATCTCTAAAATCTCCTTTATGCCCCAACCTCCAAAACTCCTGTTTTCAGATACAGATAATTATGGCCACGAGGGTTTTTTCCCTTTAAGTCTTGCTCTGGGACTAATCCAGCAGAGAGGGAGCTTCTCCTCAGACGCAGAAGCCCAGCCCAGATGTGGCTCCGAGAGGGTGAAGGGGAACCTCAAAATAATTTCTGTCTGTTCAACACCCAGCTGTGCCCAACCCCAGCACCCAGAGCTGGGTGCAAAATCTTGGCAGGTTTGGGGAATAACTTTGGTGGGCAAAACTTGGCAGGTTTGGGGAATATTTTCACAGCCCAAAGGCTGGCAAAGACCTCAGAGCTGGAGGTGGGAGACACCTGAGGTTTTGCCAAAAAATGAGTTGAGCGAACTGAGCAAAATATGTTGCCTGTTCCCCATTTCGTTTTGTTTTTTGCATTTTTTTGGTGGCATTTTGGGTCTCCAGGGCAGGGGTTCCCATTCCTGCTGCAGGCTGAGGCTCTGAAATGGGGAAGAAAGATATTTCTGGGTGTTTTTAGCCTCTGTTTGTGTTGCTAGGATGGGTGGCATTGCTAGGGTGTGACACGGGGAGCTGGGCATCCGTCGCCCAGCCTGGAGCAGGGAAGGGGCTGCTGCCACACAGGGCCCTGGCACAGCCTGGGGGTCACCAACAGCAACAAAAAACCCCAACAGAGCTGTGAAAAATTCCCAGGAATGTGCCCACCCACAATGTTTTCATGCTGGCAGGCAGACGAGGGAGTCTGGGATAATTTTGGGGTGGAAAAGCCTGCCTGCTGTAACCTTTGGGGATTTACAGCACGAGGAGATGGTGGGAATGATGGACAAAGGAGTGAGAATGGAATAACTGGAGCCACTGGAGAGAGGTTCAAGGGCACCCCAAGGCCTGGGATCAGAGGGGCAGGGCTTGCAATAACCTCAGCTCGGCAGAGCCGTGTCCATCTCCTGGAAATTCACGAACAACCATTCGCGCTGCAGCAGCCACTGGGAATCCCAGGGCACATTTATTAGACCCGAGGAAGAAGCTGCTCATCCCATTTTTCCTGCAACAATTGATGAGAACGGGGATTAAACTGGCACCCAACAATAAAAACAACTCCTGAGGCAGCCGGAGCCCAGCGAGGCCGAGCACCTCTCGGGGATGGGCCAAAATTGTGTTATCACATTAAACCTTGCCTTAGACTAGAGCTGAATTAGATCAGACTAAACAAAGCAGATCTTAGGAGAATTTCTCCTCCAGGCCTTCCAGCTCTGCCTGATCGTGGTATAGACCCCAATCCTTTACACTCTTGCATGAGGTGAGGTTTGAATATTTGTCACAAGGATATCATGGAATAATTGAATGTTTTATGTTGGAAAAGCCCTCTAGGACTGGCAGGAGGAAGCAGCAGCGCTTGTGGGGCAGGGAAGGCTCCTGCACCGGGGTTTGTGGTCAGCAAACTTCCCCATATTGCAGGAAACACCAGTTCATGTTCCCCCTCCACCCTCTGAATGCACCCTGGGTATTTTTAAATTATCCTAAAATCTGAACAAGCAGCGCAAATAGGGAGGGAGCTGGTGGAGAGCAGGGTTAGATAGCTGAAATGTTATTTTTCACCCCTCCTGCTGCTGCTTTTGAGGCAGGGAGGTGAATCCTGGGATGGGATATGAGGGAAAAACCTTCCCGGGCTCCTCATCCTCACAGAGTTCACTGCACACGAGCGTTAGGTTGGCTGGAGTTTGCACAAACTTTTTAATCCTTGTATGTCTCTAGTGAACACCAGACCTCTGCCAGCAGTAATTGCATGCATTTCCGGGATTTATCTCCATTGGATTGCCTTTGGCATCTAATCCCATAAAATTGCCTCTTTGCTGAAGGGATGTCGTATGTCTGGAGGCACTGGAGGGGTTAATGTGATGTGTAACCAATGGAAGATATATTTAATGATCTCTGAAATTGCTTCTGTGAAGCATCCCCATAACTGCCACAACTCGATTTACTACAGATCCTACAAATAACAAATGTAATTACTCGGGAATCAACATAATATTGGGTCAGACAGGCTGATATTCCCTCCGTTTGCTGGAAACTTAATACAAATCTGGAGCAAGTGTCTATCTCCAGTGTATTCCCAGGCTGTGCTCTCAGGAGCAACATCCAGCTTGGATTTCTGGAAAAATGTTTAAAAGCCAGAGTGCAGTGATATTAATTTTTGCCTTATTAAGGGCTGTAGTTTTAATTTTTGCCTCATGATTTTGCCCTATTACACCAGGACTTTGCACCTTTGCCTCACCAGGTGAAAGCTTTTTGCTGTCGGTGCTGGTTTTGCTGTGTTCATCACGTTCAGCAGCACAGCCAGAGGCTGTTCTGTGTTTCCCAGTCCTTGACATTCCTCACTGTGCCTCCGGAAGGACGAGCAGATGAGGGAGATAAAAACCACAGTGTGATGGGAATGCTGACGCCCGCAGCATCCCCACTGCTCCCTGCAAAGGTGCTGTGGAATCCCAGCAAGGTTTGGGTCAGCAGCGCTCAGCAAAGCCACAGATGGGAGGGAAAACCTGGATTTTGGGGGGGGTCTCTCCTTCCCATTTCCCTTGGCAATCCAAGATTTGAATTCTTTCCCAGCTCCAAGACTGGAGGTGCTGGAGGGTTTAACTGGAACCAGTCACCTCCTGTGTGCCTGTGGTGGTGGCAGTCGGACCCTGGAGGGGAAGATACTCTGGCCAGTGGAAAGCTGGGTCTGGCAGGCAGAGGGATAATTGTTGGATAATGTCTGGCTCCCAGATCTTCCTGGGAAGATTCACCTTGCCAGGAGGCAGAGGATTTCTGCCACCCAGACGTTCCCAGGTCACACCTTGTCCTCTCTTTGGAGGTCGTGCAGGAAAAACTCAGTTTGGACATCCAGGAGGAGACAACAGCTCCATTCCCTGGGTGCTGAGCTGCTCCAGAGGGAATCACGGAATCATTAAGGCTGGAAAAGCCATCGAGTCCAACCATTCCAAGGTCACCACCATGTCCCTGGATGCCACATCCACACATTTGACGAACACTTCCAGGGATGGTGATTCCATGGCCTGACCACCCTTTCAGTGGCCAATAGACCAGGATTCCCTGTGAGATTTGAGGTTTTATGAGCACAGAGACACAGCAGCAGTGATGAGCTCTCCTTCCCAAGCTCCAGCTGTTGGATGCTGGGTTTGGATCCAACCCCTCCACCTGGAGAGACACCTTACCCCACAGGTGACACCATGATCCCCCTGCTGCCAGCATCACTCCCATCAATCCCCTAAAGAAACCCCCTTCCCAGGAAAACCCCAGCACAGCTGATGCCTCCCATTTTTCAGGAACAAAGGTTTTATGCCTGAATGATAGAAGTCCCAAAATCGCGGCCCAGGGCCCGGAGCCGCGTGGTGACAAGCGAGATAAAGCAGACAAAGGCACGGGGAGGCTCTCGTGTTGCAGTGCTAATAAATAAGCTCTCCACAGTCTCTCCAGAGGAGAAACATTCCAGTTGGTTCAATAAAACAGGCTATAACAAGAGATTTATATGGAATATATTGGATTTATTCATCGAGGATTGCGGGGACATTTTTTTCCTGCTCCAGGTCCTTCCGCAGCAGCAGCTGCTTATCACTGGTGCCTTTGTGCAGGGGACAGGGGCTGGGGGGCTCAGATCCTGCTCACAGAGTATTGATTGCAGGCACATCACAGATGTGTGTGGCTTTTCTGCCTCCAGCAGCTCCAAAATCCCCAAGCCAGGTTGTCTTAATGGAAAAAAAAAATTTTAAAAAGAATGGCAAACCAGCAATTTTTGGCAGTTCTCCCACCCTGAGCACCACTTCCTATGCCAAAATATTCCTACAGTAGGCAAACAGACAGGTTTAAATGGCTCTGAGTATGATTTAGGCTAAAAATGGCTTAAAATATAATTTTAGGATTTTGCTGTGAGGTGAATTTGGGCTTTTGGGGGCTTGTTTTGTGACAGAGTCCATGAGCAGCCCTTACACAAAGGCTGAGACACACATTTAGGTAAGGCCATGGAGGTGTGTAATGTATACACACAGCAGACACTAATAATGAGCCAAATGAGCCTAAATTCATTAAATTCTCATTACACACCTGGAAATTTAATTACTCTCTTCTATTCTCTAACTGTTGAGCAAACGCTTTGCGAGTACTGTGGTTTTTGCAGCCCCAAATTCCTCTTTGCGAGAGAACTTTCCAATTATTGTCATTATTATCTCCAAAGAATCTGACCAGAACCCCAAACCCCCACTCAGTGAATGCCTCACTGTCCGTATCAAAGTGTGGATAAGGTTAATCCACTCCATCCCAAGGCTTTTCCCACAATAATCCCGTAACCAGATGTCACACAAGGAGTTATCGGGGAAACCTGGCTTTGCTTGGGCGCTGCTCCTCCTTATCAGCAGATTACACCCAGTGAAACCCTGATGGATTTGAAGCAACCAGAAGCTCATAAAGGAAAAGGGTCAGGAGGGCAAAGGGACAAGGTTTGGATGTCAAGCAAGGACTCGGGGAAGGAGACGCAGCCTTGGATCGCTCGGCAAAATCGGAGGATGCGGCGGCATCGTAATGTAAAATGCATTAAGCTGTCAAAATGAAGATCCTGTCTTCAATCACGCCGAGTCCCCCAGGCCCCCATGTTAAATATTACATCAAGACATTTCCTGTCTGGCATTTAAGGGGAAAAAAAAAAAAGGGAAAAAGCAAAAACGAGAAAGGAGAAGAAGAAAGGTGCGTGCGGCCTCGCAGCGCGGGGTTGGCCCTGGCACGAGCGTCACCACCACGGTGACACGGGGACTTGTTCTGTGGAAAATTTTTCTCCTTTTCCCCCATGAATGCAGTTGGTCAGTGAGAAGAGTTCCCAGGGAAAGCTGCCATTCTGCTCTGAGTGGGTTTTGGCTTTTCTGAGGCCTGCAGGCAGCCCTGGCTTCACCTCTGACGCTGAGGCCTCTCACCTTAACCGAGCCCATTGTGGAACGTCCCTGTCCTTCCTTGCTGCCAGCCTGGTACCTGGAGACGCTCCGAGAACTTCATCTGAATTAATTTCTAAAGTGGATTAGTTAAACTTCATTAAAGCCTGATGTAGACAGCCTTTTTCAGAATTAAGGTGGTCTTAATTTAATTTCCTCAGGAGCTTAATTTACTTCAATCAGCTCCTGGTGCAGCTCATGGGGACAGCCCCAGGCAGCCTCGGTGACTGTCGGCATTGTCAGCACATTTGGGGACAGCTCCTCCCTATATCACCACTGCCATCCCATCCCAAAAAGGGGATCAGAAATGACAGAATTCATCCCAAAAAGGGGAGCAGGAGTGACAGAATTCATCACCTGAGCCCAGCTGATGAGAGGAAGAACCACAAACCCCATTTCTGACCACGAAAAGATCCATGAATAACTGAACCACTGCTTCTTAAAAACTTTACAGCTTCCCTCATAAAAAATGCCAATAAATCCTGCCTTGGAAGCAATTTCAAAGCATGGATTCTTGTCTTTCCTCTTCTGCTTTGATGGTTGCCTGTAAATTCTCATGGCATTGCCTCCAGCCTGGAATAGAAAGCCCTGAATTTTGGCTCCGGTGTTTCCAGATTGAATGCCCATATGGAATTCTAGAATCTCAGAATGTTTTGGGATGGAAGGGACCTTGAATCCCATCTTGTTCCCCGCCCCTGCCACAGGCATGGACACCTTGCGCTATCCCAGGTTGCTCCAAGCCCCAACATTCCCAGGGATGGGGCAGCCACACCTTCTCTGGGCCACAAATGTCCTTTCTAGAAAGCAGTAAAATATGTCACCCCCGTGCCCTCGAAGCCATAATTTCATTTAGCAACAACAGCTGGCAGAAAAACAGACACTTCCCAAAAACCCTGGCCATCACCAAGTCCTTCTCTCCTGACAGAAGATTTGTAGGAGGCTGTAAAACCCCTGATTAAGGTCTCCAGGAGCTCTGACACCCCCAGGGATGCTGCTTTCCATGGAAAAGCAATTCCCAAGCAGCAGAGATTTGGGGCTGCTTTTTGAGCAGTTTTACCTCGTTGTCACTGGGTTTGTTTTTAATGAAAGCTGGAGCCGTGCAGATTAAAGAATAATGTCACAGAAGGGGCTGATCAAATTGAAAAGATCCATCAGATTAATTACCAGCCTTAAAGGAGCTTGTCCATTTATTAGAAACAAAAGCCTTGGGCTTGCTGTTGAGATTATGATATCTCCCATTTTCCAATATTTCCGTTTGATCTTGTAAAACCAATTCGTGGGACTGATGTAAAGTCAAAGAGAATTTGCATGGAGCCTTTCCTGGCTGCCAGCTGGGAATGCTCACTGGATACTCACTGGATACTCAGCCTATGCTCACCATTCACCTTCACCCTCCGGAGCCCTCGCTGCTTTTTATTGAAGTGTTCCAAGGCAGGCCTGGCTGCTTTCCAGTCCTCACCCAGACCTGCCTGAGCACAGCACGGCCTGTTTGAAATGCTGCATCAATATTTATCACAACTTTGGAGGAGAAGGAATATTTTAATCTTAAAACACCTCCCTGGCTGGGGCGAGATTAAATAAATGCATAAGTAAAAGACGTAGGCAGTGAACCTTTTACCCAGCACCAGCGACTTGGTAAAGGCACGGGGAGGCATTTTCGGGGCTCCAGACTCTAAAGCTGTGATTCTAAATGAAAATCATCTGTCAGCTCACCCACAGCCTTTGAATTCACACGTCGCAATTTCCTTTCTGACCATAATAATGAGCACAAGCGTTCACAAAGCAGCCTGAGTTTTGCTCTGGGATCTCCTAAAGCTTCCCAGACAACCAAACGGGGTCACTGCTCTGTGTCCCCGGAGAATTTGGCATGGTCCAGATGACTCCTGAGGGGAGCAGGGTGATGGATTCCCATGGTATAACCTGGACCTGCTCCAGGTCCCTGCTTGGAGCCAGGCAAGGGTTGGTCTCTTCTCACAGATGAAAGGGACAAAACAGCCTCAAGCTGTGGCCCAGAGAAGCTGTGGCTGCCCCTGGATCCCTGGAAGTGTCCAAGGCCAGGTTGGATGGAACCTGGAGCACCCTGGGATAGTGGAAGCTGTGGCAGGGGGTGGAATGGGATAATCGAGGTCTCTTCCCACCCAAACCACTCTGGGATTCTGGGATTCTATCAAATGACCCACCAGAGTTTGAGAAACTGTCATTAGAAGCTGGTAGAGCTCACAGGACCACAGGAGGATGTTTTCCTAAATTTCCTGTAGAATTCCCATTCCCTCTGTGGGGTACCCCGGGAATGGTGTATGCACCACTCGCTCCCCAAGGAGCTGTGCTTGGAATCAATTCCCACCATCCAGGAGATGCTCTGGAACTCCACCCCTTTCATTACCTGCCCTTCAAGCCAATTATTCCTCACAGAAGATCCCGGCTCAGGGAAAACACCATTATTTTATTGGGAAGGAAGCGTTTCCCCCTTGCAGACGGTGCAAACGTGATTTAAAACATCGGGAAGTTTCCCACACGCTCTGCCTGGGTGGGATTTCAGCAGGGAGCAGTCGCAAGGCTGGGAATTGCTGTGGGTTTCATGCCTGGCTGAGATGATCCGCAGGAGGCAGCGCATGGATGAGCATTTTGGGTGCTTTCCCTGCGGCTTGCAGACCTTGCCTGAACCCATCAGCCGCAAATCCCGCTTCTCCTGCTTCCCAGCATCTCCCAAACCCGGAGCCAGCAGCCTTCCCAACACACAGCAGTGCAAAAGAGACATCCTGAGCCCCTAGTCCTGGATGAGATCCCTAAATCTGAGCGTGGCTGGGGCTGCTGGCTGCACTCAGTAAATACCAGAGCTGTGTCTCTCAGGGCTCTTCACACTGATGCAAGCAGGGAGCGTATTTTGAAGCTCCCACGAAGCGAAGCTTCCCTATAATTTGCTAAATTTATCCCAAACACAATAGCGTGTGTGTAAAGGGGGATCTAAGTATGGAAGCCACTGTTTTAATATAATTGGCCTTTTAGATTAAAAGGCTCTTGTAATAACCTTTTTCTAAGAAGCAGAAAAAGTCATAATTACAGAGCAGCCACACATGACAGATAGATGTTCCAAACTGAGGGAATTAACTCTTCCCTGCATTTCCAATGGAGAAATCCCTGCCAGGAGCAGCCACCAGCATTGCAAAAAAGGAAAGACAAACCCCCTCACTCACCTAAACTCATTTTTAGCAACTTGGGGTTCCTCCCCTTTGCCTGGGAAATCGGTGTGGGGTTTTCTGCTGGGTTAAGGAGAACCTGAACCTGGGTTAAGGAGAATCTGAACCTGGCTGTGTAAGCATTTATTATTTATTATTTATTATTATTTTAATATCCTGCCTACTACAAGACATGGGACAGGGATCACCCTGTTCTGAAGCTGGGACCAGCCCAGCCAAGCTCTAAGGGGGCAGATCCAGCTGCTCCTTCCCATGCTCCATGTCCTGTCCTGAGCAAAGAGAAGGAGGTTTAGATTGGGTATAGGGAAAATTTCTCCATGGAAAGGCTTGTCCAGCCCTGGCACAGTGGTGGAATCCCCGTTCCTGGAGGGATTTTAAAGCCCTGTGGATGTGGCACTTGGGGGCGTGTTTAGAGATGGGATTGGCAGTGCTGGGGAATGGCTGGATGGTCTGGGAGGGCTTTTCCAACCTTGACAGCTCTGTGATTCCATGTGCAAGGAATACAGCGAGCTGCTGCCAAGGAATTGCTGCGAGGAGAAGAATTCCTCACTGGGATTAGTTGGAAAACAAATACCTTGAGATCTCATCCTCATGCTGAACAGAGATGGAACCGTCTGAGAGCTCCAGATGAGAGCTGGTGATGCACAGAGGGTTCAGTGACCGCTTGTGACAGGGCTGTCACACCGGGAGCAGGGCAGGGCTGGCACCACAGCAGCAGCACACTCAGGATGCCCTCAGGATGTCTGCAAGGCCCAGCATTCCCATGCTGGAATGTTTCTGCTGCTTTGCCACCCAGATAAACACCCCAAAGGCAAACCCTGTGCCCTCCATCTTCCATCCCTCACGGAAACACTGGGGATGACTTTCCTGACTCACCGCTCACGGGTGCTGTGCCAGCTGCTGTCACTCCACTCTGGGCTCGGAGGTGTTTTTCCATCATGGCCTGAAACCATTTCTGGCTGGTTAGAGAGGGAATTTTAACAGGAGCTGACTAGCTGCCGTCGAGGAATCACATCCCTCAAACATTTAACGCCGAGCGTGTCCGCGTCAGGCACTGCTCCCACTTCCGCAGCAACAAATCAGAAAATTAATATTTTAAAAACCTCTCCATCGCAAGATCATTTTCCCCTCCTTGGCAACACGAGAAAGGCATTTGTGACCACCATTTCCACTACACCGCCTTTAATTTTTATACATCGGCTTCAGCATTAAAAAAAAAATGGGAGCAGTAAATCAGCCCATTAATCATTGCAGTCCAGGAAAGCTCCAGTAAATCACCCACATTTTATATCTCTATTTTTTTGAACTCGGGCCCGAGAGCCCGGGGATTGAGGCCATGTGCTATTCATTTGCAAGCAGGCAGTTCACATTTTTGCCTGGTGACCTCAGCCCTGCGGCCCCAGGTGCGGCGCGGGGAGAGCGAAACCCGCGGCTGCGGCGCACGAGGAGATGATGTGTCAAAACAAATGTCAGGATTTGGGATTCATTTCGCCGGGGCCCCAGCAGTGCCCAGGTCTGATTTATCCCCAGCCCGCTCCCACGATTCGCAGGAGGCTCGAGCAGGGGCGTTGATAATGAAATAATCCACGGGATTATTTATTGCTGGTGATTAAAGCGAGGAATCTCGTCACGCATCCCAAGCTGGCGTTCCTGGTGTCTCTGGTTTTCCCTGGATGAGAGCTGGTACCCTGCTGGCTGCTGGGGATGTCTCGGGGCAGGAGCCAGCGTGGCCCAGGTGACATTAAAGCAGGACTTGTCCCCCAGGCCGTGTCTGTCCCCAGAGCCGTGTCTGTCATCGGCAGCGCTCCAGCTGAGCCCGGCTCTGCCCTTTCCGCCCCTCCTGCCCGATGATCCGAGCAGAGAATCTAATGAGGGCCGGGATGTGGAGCCACTGCCAGGGAAGCAGCTCCAGCCCTTCCCTCGCTGACCTCTGAATTCCCTGGAATAACAAAGAGCTCGTTTCCAGCTCTCCCTGCTCCGATCGCAGCCTGCTGCCCAGGTTGGGATTGTGGGAACAGCCAGGAGCATCCTCAGGCTGGAGCGTTGGTCAGAGGGAGCTGGAGGGTGCAGAAAATTCCTTTTCCCGAGCTTCCAGGAACAACTGCAGCCCCAGGAATGCCAGGCCACCATAAAATCCACGTGGCTTTGGCTTCGCTGGAAAACCTCAAACAGCATTTGAAGGACTAAAGCAAATTGATGGGTAGAGCTGTGAAGTTTTTAATCCTAAAGGCTGGAAAAGCCCTGTGGGATCATCGAGTCTGACCATGAACCCAACACTGCCGGGTCCACCCCTAAGCTGTGCCCCCAACATCTCACGGCTGGGGCACCCGTGCCACCCACGGCACAGGGATTTCTCTGCCAAAATCACCAACTATTGCCCTGCAAGGGTTTTAAACATCCCAAATCCTGGATTCCTGCTGGTCTGGAGCAGGGAAAACCTGCAGTGCTGGTGGGTACTGGCAGGGCACAGCTGTGGGTGGGTGCCCAGCACCTTTTTCAGGGATTTTTGGGGCCCCCTTCAAAGCCCTCCCAGCCTAAATGCTCAGGGACCTGGAACAGACCTCAGATCACTAAAATTTATCCTCTGCTACAGATTTTCATGGTTTCCCCAGCACGAATTTGGTGCAAAACAAGAGGGAAACGAACAACTGAGAGAGATAAAGTGTCAGGGTTTATTTTTAAATCATTAATTTTTGTATTTTTCTTTGTGCAACCACAAAAAGGCTTTCAAAGGTGCAGCTTGGGTGGTTCTGAAAGAGAGAACCAAATCATTTATCTCATATCTGCACGTGGCACTTTGTGGTATCAGCGGGGTGGTGCTGGGGGCAGCTGATAAAGGTTCCTGTGTGCTGACCCTGAAACACCACGGCCCCACGACCAGGCATCAACCCCTTTCCTCAGCAAAAACAGAGGCATCTCCCTGGGGATGTGAAAGCTCCAGCAACAGGAGGAGAAACGTGGACATGAAATCCTGCGGGCAAAGTGCCCTGCAATTCCAGCACCCTGCCCCATGCCAAGCTCCCCCTTCAGCTCTGACACCTCTGCCTTGATCTTCCACTCATGCTGAGCTTCCCAGACACGGGAGTGAGGAATGGCCTGGAAAATCCAGCCTCCCGCAGAGCTCCAGGGATGGAACACAGGACAAGGAGCACCCGAAGGAGTGGAAAGGGAGCTCTCAGTGCTGGGGAGCTCAGTTATTGCAGAGCTGGGGATGGAAAAGCCAAGTGACAGCAGTTCTGTCCTTCTGTAATTCCTTCTGTAATAGGCAGTTCTGCTCTGCCTACACATCCCTGCCCATGGCAGAGGTAACTGGCATTAAACCCTGACATTTTCCTGGCAGGCTTTTGCAGCATGAGGAGCTGGAGAAGGATTTTTTACACAGGCAGATGATGATGGGACAGAGGGAATGGTTTTAAACTGCAAGAGAGGAGATTTTGATTCGATTTTGGGAAGAAATTCTTCCCTGGGAGGGTGGGGAGGCCCTGGCACAGGGTGCCCAGAGAAGCTGTGGCTGCCCCTGGATACCTGGCAGTGTCCAAGGCCAGGTTGGATGGGGCTTGCAGCAGCCTGGGACAGTGGAAGGTGTCCCTGCCCATGGCAGGGGGTGGCACTGGATGAGATTTAAGTTCCCTTCCTACCCGAACCAGTCTGGGATTCTGTGAAACTGGAGTTCCCTGAAGGAGAAGGGAAGAAACCAACCCCCCCCCCGGCTGCTCCCTCCTGTCAGGGACTTGTGCAGAGCCACAAGGTCCCCCCTGAGCTCCTTTGCTCCAGGCTGAGCCCCTTTCCCAGCTCCCTCAGGAATTCTCCAGACCCTTCCCCAGCTCCATTACCCAATTAATAATTCCCTGTTTATGATCCAGCCCTAGGGAAGAGCCATATCCTGATGTCCAGGGTGGGTCTGGTTCCTGCAGTGACCATCACCTGCACACATCTGGATCTGACAGGGCTGGACCAGGGACCTTCCCACGCACTCCCCCCACCTTCTCCGGCCTCAATCCGTGGCTGCTCCATCCCTGGGAAGTTTCTTCTCCTCCAGGTTCAAAGCCAGGTCTCCAGGACCTGTCTGCTCCTCACAGGATGAGTTTATAGGACTTGACAGAGTTGGCTTTTCCCGCTGCAAAGGAAGGAAGTTGCTTTAAGCTTTTTTAAAAAAAGCAGAACCATCTGGCAGAGCCCAGCTGTGGAAATATTATCCATCTAATTATTTATGGAGGTACCTGTGCGGGGCCGAGATCACTTCTCGTAATTACATCAGGAAAACGCTCTTTTGATAGAAAACCAACTCACAGAAATACGCTGGGGGCTTGGGCAGGGGGGGAAAACATCGTTTTCTTTGCTTTTTGCAGCCTCAAAGCAGCAACAAGTTTGTTTTCTGCCGGTGGTCCGGGCTTCAAATGAGACCTTTGGCATCTGAAAGCCATTAAAGTGCACGGGCACAACAGCCCCAGCCATTAGAGAGACAAAACAAAGGCGAGCACAGGCACAGAGAATGAACCGAGTCTCGTTTCTCCTTAAATCAATAGCAGGAACATTCCAGGAACAAACAGCCCCGGGTGTCCCCAGGGATGTGCGCAGGGAGGCGGCTCCAGCCGGCCGCCCCCAGGAGCTGATTTCCAATGGAAATGGCACTCTCGGGCCCTGGGTTTATGATCACATTTCCCCTCTTTGCTTCTCGGAGCTCTTTAAATCCGTGGGGAAGACCTCAAGCGGAGCTGGCTGCGGTTGGGAAGTGCTGGCTCTGGAATTTCGGGATGGGGAGGGAGGGATGCTGAGCGTTGTGGAGGAAACTTTCCCGGAGGCTTTGACGGCGAAAAGGTCGGGAATTTCTGCAAAAATCCCAATTTGGGATGCCCCTGCGCCCTCAGCCACAGCGTCCATCCCCAGGGAATGCCGGCACAGGGAATCACTGCAAGGTTCAAAGGATTTCACCAGGCAGGAGGAGAGACCTCAGGGAGGGGCTGTAAATTTAGTAGGAGCTTGATAAATGCTCCCACTGCCTTAATTATCCCAGGAGCTGGGATTTAGTACCTGCCAGGGAAGCGTCTGGTGCTGGGTTTTGACAGTAAGTGCTCGTGCATCCCAAATTACCCATTATAAACTAATAAAGGAAATGGGAGTTAAATGAAAATCATCCCCCTACTGCACCTAAAGGGGCTCCAGGAGAGCTGGAGAGGGATTTTTGTCAAGGCCTGAGCGACAGGACACAGGGAATGGCTTCCCACTGCCAGAGGGCAGGGATGGAGGGGATATTGGGAAGGAATTCCTGCCTGGGAGGGTGGGGAGGCCCTGGAATGGAATTCCCAGAGAAGCTGTGGCTGTGCCATCCCTGGGAGCGTCCAAGGCCAGCTTGGATAGGGCTTGGAGCAACCTGGGATAGTGGAAGTTGTCGCTGCCCACAGCGGAAGGTGGAATTAGATGGGTTTTAATGTCCCTTCTAACCCAAACCAGTCTGGAATTCCGGGATCTGGAGTTTATGGAAGTGCAGAGATGATGGATTCATCCATCAGCTGAGCCAATGTAGGAGGAAATGTTCCCATGTTTTATAGAAAAACGTCTCAGAAATGAAAACAGTCATTTCCACCCCTTTTCCTTTCTCGTTTTGCACAAAGCAAACTTCCAGCCAAGCCTCCTTTCCAAGAATAAATGTTATCTCAGGTTTTAAATTAGAAATTAAAGGCTTGTGAGCCCAGGGAGGCTGGGAAGGAAACTTTGATTTTAATTCCACAGGAGACTGAAGGCTGCGAGAGAAGGGGGCTCAGTCAAACGGTTTAAAAACACAGTTTTAGGTACTGACAAGCTCTTACAAACACTGGGCTCACGTGATGGCTCATAAAAATTCAGCTTTCTTCAGCTAATGCATTGCAGAAGGGATAGATTAAATCCCAACCAGGATTTGGGCAAAATGAAGGAAAACCAGAAAAGAGATTTCTACTTCATTTCAACGCCCAAGTTTTTGTCGTTCTGTGCCACAGAAGAGAGCTCAGCCACAAGAAACCTCCTTTAATTATTAATATTATTAATAAATAGTGACCCAGTCGTGCCACGTGCTGTAGTTTTCTCGTGATGCCTGTGGACCACGACCTGCAGGCTTTGCTTTTCTTGTACTTTCAATCCCCAAAAATGTTCTGCAATCCCAAATTTCACGGCTGTGCCTCAGCACGGCCCCGTGTGAAGGTGTGCGAGCAGCAGATGGAGGTTTGGGCTCTGCCACCGTGTCCTACCTGTCACCATTCCAACAGTTTAAAGGAATTCAAGTCCTCCATCTGCTCGTGCAGCTTGTGCAGAGCCTGTGCTCTCCAGACTAACGGGGATTGTTGGTTTTAATAAATGAATGAATGAAAAGCAGCTCTGGAAACCCGAGGCCAGAGCTGAGTCCTGATCTCTGCTGACAAATTTCTGTTAGTATTTCCTGACACATCCAGAGATCTCAGGGGTTTAAAGCATCAGTTTTTATCAGAAAGCTGCTTTCTGTGGAATGCGCTTTCTCACAGTCTCTCCTTCATTTCTGCCTTATCCCAATAATAAAAAGGTGGAATGGGCGAGAGAGCAAAAGGGAAAAGTAGGAGGTGCTTGAGAGTCAGGTGTGAAAAATCTTTCGGCGTGTGTAACCAGAGTTTGTGAGGGGGTGATTCCAGTGAATCTTTCCTGCTGCGGGATCACAGAATCCCAAAAGGATTTGGGTCGGAAAGGACCTTAAACCCCATCCATCCCACCCCTGCCATGAGCACCTTCCACTATCCCAGGGTGCTCCAGCCGGGTTTTGGACACTCCCAGGGATGGCACAGCCGCAGCTTCTCCGGGAAATCCATCCCAGCCCCTCCCCACCCTCCCAGCCAGGAATTCCTTCCCAATATCCCATCTAAATCTCCCCTCCTTTAGCTCAAATCCATTCCCCCTTGTCCTAGCACCAAAATCAACCCATATCAAAATGCACCTTCCCTTTTTTTCTTCACAGGAACCACAGTTTTCCGCCTCATAACCCATGTTCCCCATGGCAATTCCATAAAAAACATCGTTCCCACGAGGTTCCCACCTGCCCTCCGCATTTCCAAAGCAGCAAACTGGATGCAAATATCCAAGATTTCCCTGGATTTATTGCCATCGAGCAGCACCAGAGTTTAGCATACATTACCAGCACGGGCTTTAAATCAAAGGAGGGTTTCGGAATCCATTATTTATAATGAATCAATTATTAATGGAGATAGCTTTTTCTCCCCCTAATAAATTATTATAAACTCTGCTGTAACACGCTGTACCAATATGTACTGTATAAATTATGGGATGTGGTTCAGGTTCTGAGGGTTTTAAGCAGCTCGCTGAGGCGTTCGCCGGCACGGGGCTGGGAGCGTTGCATTTATTGCAACTCGGAGCAATCAAAGCTCCTCTTTGCAGCTCCTTTATTTGCTGGGAGACAGATCCTGCAATAAATCACCTGGTAAAGATCTGTGTTATTTACACAGCAGTGGGAATAAGTGTGGGGTTTGTGTTACTGGAAAGAGGAAATCTTTTTTCTTGAAGCTTTTTCTGCTTTTTCTTTCTCAGTGCTGAATTTTTTTCCTTCTCGTTTCTTGGTGTTTCTTCTGCTTTTTGACTTTTCTCTGTGTTTTTAGGTCCAGCCCCGTGGGTCTGGCTTTGCTGTGGTTTTTCCAACATGGACTTGTGGCTGCTCCTGGCTGAGTGAGGGGGATTTTGCTGTGGCTCTGGTTTTGGGGTCCTCCTGAGAGCCCTGCAGGACCTGGGGGTCTCCTTGTGAGGAGGAGAAGAATCTCCAGAACCACAATTCAGGAGGATCAATAAACACCAAAGCTGCTATGGGGTCTCCTCTTCCTCTTAGAACCTTAACCCTCTTAGGATGGGTTGGGTTGGGAGGGACATTAAAGATTATCCCATTTCAACCCCCTGCCATGGGCAGGGACACCCTCCACTATCCCAGGTGGCTCTAAGCTCCATCCAACCTGGCCTTGGACACTTCCAGGGATCCAGGGGCAGCCACAGCTTCTCTGGGAAATGAATTCCAGGGCCTCCCCACCCTCAAAAGAGATCATAATAATCACAGACAATGATAACCATAGAAAAATTCCCCAAAACCACATAATGATTCCCTGGTGGGGTCTGGATATAAGAACAGGGTGTCTGATATCCAGCACCTCAAATCCTGGATATATCAGGGATAAACCCTCTCTGCATCCCTCCCACAGCCCTCACTCAGCCCCGGGACCCCCTGATTCCATCGGAAAACCGCGTGGAATCCTCCCGGAGCAGCTCTGTGGGATGGCAAATTCACCTCTCCAACACCCTCATTAATTTCCTGAATGAACACAAAGGCCCAGCCTCTCTCTGGCCTGGATCCACACATTCCCAGTGTGCCCGGAGCAGTTCCAAAGGCTCCCAGTCCCCGAGGTTTCCGTGTTGGTGGCAGATACCGCTGGGAGAGCCGCAATCAAAACCCAGCTTTTATCATCATATCAAAGCACTCGCAGGGATTCGTTTCCATTTTAATGCCTCTCTTCTCCTACTTTTAGTCATTTTGGGTTTAATAACATCATCTGCATTTAAAGGGCAAGTGAATTCCCTGCTTTCAGCTTGCTTCCTGCATGGATCCCGGTGTGCCATGGTGATCCATGGCATGGATTATGGAGCTATATCCCAGAGAAGATGGGGCTGCCCCTGGATACCTGGAAGTGCCCAAGGCCAGGTTGGACAAGGCTTGGAACAACCTGGGATAGTGGAAGGTGTCCCTGCCCATGGCAGGGGGTGGCACTGGATGAGATTTCAGTTCCCTTCCATCCCAACCCATTCTGGGATTCAATGATCCATGTAAATCCGGGGAGAGCTGCGATTCCGGGGTCTCTATGACAACGATACAAGCCCGGGCTGGCTGTCACTGCGCTTCCTCTGTGCAGGATGCAGAGCTTCCCCGTCAGACAGGAATATTCCCCCTCCACTACCACAAATCCATCTCTGCCCGGTGCAACCACCCAGGGTGGTAACTGGGAGGAAAAATTCCTCTTTTCCCAGGAATGACGACCTCATTCCTGGAGATCTGCACAGGAGCTGTCTCTGTGCCATTCAGGTGACAGCGATGGTGGCCCAGCTGTCCCCAGTGTGGGCCTCCAGCTGGACACAACCAACCCTGTGATGGTCCTGCCTTCAGGAGGGCTCCAAGCCTTTCTTCCCTGGATTCATTCCCCCAGGGATTGCTGCCATTCCCACAGAACAGCCCATGGCTCAAGCACCTGCCATGATGCCAAGGGGCACCAGAGCATTCCAGCTCCAAGAACAGCCTTCCACGCTTTTGGAAGAGCTGCATTCTCCAATTTAATCCGTAAAGATTTTGCCACATGCTCCTACTTTTCCTTGACCTCCCGTGCTGGCTGTGCTCACGACAGGGGGATCAAACTCGATGATCCTTAAGGTCCCTTCCAATCCCAACCATTCTACGGAGTTTCTTTGTTTTCCACGGCTGATTTTTCCATGGCAGGACCCCCGGGATCCCAGAGGTGGAAGGGGCCATCCCCCAGCAGCGCTGGAAATCATTAAATTGGAGCGGTTTCGGAGCAGAGCCGCGGGGACGACGGAGGAGCTCGGCCGATAATGAAAGACGCCGGGAACTCAATTTGTTTTCCTTAACGAACAGAAGGTTAAGAGAGGATCCGCTGGCAGCCTCTAATTACTTCTGGAATTTAAATGTGATAATGGAAGGCTCCCTGGCCAGGCAGATGAAAGTCCACCCAACCCCGTGCCTGCGAGATTAAAATTCAGCCTTGAATTAAAAGCACCTTTTTAGCAGCGCAGGTTATTAAGCACCGAAACAACCAGTGAGAGATCTTCTGATTTGAAGAGGGTTTTTTTTTTCTTCCCTCTCCAAACCTAAAGCTTTAATTCAAATAGAAAAGTCCCCGGGCATGTTTTACACAGGAGTTCGGGGCAGATAATCATGGTGGCTTTTTGCCAACCTTATCAAGTATTAATGTGCCATCACCCCGCTGCCCTCCTCCTGTGCTCTGCTCATCAAGTGATAATTTTGTCAGTAAACACAGGGAATTTCTCCAGCGTGGTGTCACCAGAGGTGGTCAGCAAGGAGGAGACCAGGCTGTGTCCATAAAACACCCTGGATGTGGTGGGAACCACCTGGGAGTGACTGCTGAGTGTTGTCAGCAAATCCCTGAGGTGTTTTCCCACCTGGATGTTGAAAGGAGATGCGGGGACAGTGAAGGGTCGGTGGCCATGGGGGCAGCTTGGGGACAGGCTCAGCTGGAGCCAGGAGCAGGAGCTGGAGAACAACCAGGAGGCTGGAGAAGGTGCCACCACCACACAAGGTGCCACCAAGGTAGAAGATACCACCTCAGTGGAAGGTGCCACCACCATACAAAGTGTCACCATGATGGAAGGTGCTACTGTGAGAAGATGCCACTGAAGGTGCCACCACCACACAAGGTGCCACCACAGTGGAAGGTACCATCACCATGTGAGATGTCACCATGATGGAAGATGCCACCACCACACAAGGCGCCACCTCTATGGAAGGTGCCACCGACACTCAACATGTTCTCATGATAGAAAGTGCTACCATGATGGAAAGTGCCACCACCACTCAAGCTGCCACCACCACCCAAGGCGCCACCACCACTCCAGATGCCACCACCATTCAAGCTGCCACCATAATGGAAGGCACCAGCACCCACAAGCTGTCACTGTGACAGAAGGTGCTACTGCCATGCAAGGTGCCGCTGTGAGAAGATGCCACCACCACACACGGTGCCACCACGATGGCAGGTGCCACCACCATGTGTTGTTTTTAAGCCCGGCTGGAGAAGAAACACCTCGAAGCCGCTCGCTCTTCTCCCTCATTCTGGTGGAATGGGGAGGAGAATCAAAGTCAAATTTGTATGTTGAGATAAGAACAGTTTAATAGTGGAAAATCAAGGGAAATATAATACTAATACTAATACTACTAAAAATAATAATAATAGTAATAAAGCAATTTCTCACCATCCACTGGCTGATTCCTGACCCCCCCTTCCCGAATCCAGACCAACCCTTCTGGGCTGCTGTTTCTCCCCACCACACCAGTCCCACGGGGCCATTTTAAAAGTGCACACATGGAACATAAATCAAGAGCAATTTCCAGCCCTCTGGTTGTGGTTTGTGTTCCTCACACAGTGCAGCAGGTGGGATGGGTGGTGGGATGCTCTGGGCTGTATTCCCCACTGGAATGTGCCCTTCACACAGCTCTGGTGACTTGTCATCAGACAAGGATGTGGCTGAGGGACTGCTCTGCCTTTGGAGAAATTATATTCAAGGAGTAATGGGTGCAAAGTGAAAGAGGGGAAATTTAGGTTGGATATTGGGAAGGAATTCCTGGCTGAGAGGGTGGGCAGGCGCTGGCACAGGGTGCCCAGAGGAGCTGTGGCTGCCCCTGGATCCCTGGAAGTGCCCAAGGCCAGGCTGGACGGGGCTCGGAGCACCCTGGGACAGTGGGAGGTGTTGCGGTTGGAATGGGGTGGGATTTAAGGTCCCTTCCAACCCAAACCAGTCTGGGATCTCAGGACCTGCAGCTGTGGTCAGAAGATGTCACTTCAGTGACAGCAAAAATACCAAATGGGTTTTCAGGAAGCTGTTGGGATCTGGGAATGAGGGCAGGGCCTTCTGGCCTTGGTGCACCCACAGGCAGGGCCAGGAAAAGGGTGAGACAACTTATGGAGAGCAACTCATCCAAGTGCTGGTGTAGGAACAGTCCTGGGGAAGTCTGGCTGCTGGCAGAGGCTGTGAAGGGAAGGAATGTTTATTTTATGCTCTGAGCAGCAGGAACCTGAGCCAGTGCCCTCAGCACATCCCGATCCCGCTCCTCCAACCCTGCTTCCCTCTGCAGTTTCACAGCTGAGTTGGCTAAAAATACCCCTTTGTCCTGTACTTTCTAACTTCCTGCAGTTTCTCTGTAGACAAAAGTGGAGCTCGCTGCCAAAATCAGATACTCAAGGAGCTCTATTACTTATAAAATCAACTGCTACCACGTGACAGCTGCAAACATCTGGAATCCATTGCCTGGGCTCCATGTGGGACTTGATCCTGCTCAAATATCAGCCCGGAGCTTGAGTTTCTGCAGCTTTCCCAACCCTAAAAACAATTCCTGCAGAAAGTGGTTTGCAGATAATCAAAATTTCAGGGGGAAAAAGACCAGAAAAAAATTAATGTTGTCAAAACAAGCAGAGAACAGAAGGATTTTTAAAAGCTTTAATGAATTTTTTTTAGGTTAAGTGAAGTGTTTTCCTCCCTTTTTCCTCCAAGGGAGATGGGAAGTGTTTCTCGTCTGTGGATGTGAGGGAAAAGCTGCTCCCCAGCACTCCAGGAGTTAATCCACAGTCAGAGCTGCTCCCTTGGGCAGCACAGGCTGAGCAGGAAACCTTCCCAGCAGGATATGGGGTGTCCTGGGAGGCTGTGGGAGCACACCTGGATCCCTGGGAGGTGACAGCCACTCCTCCAGCAGCACCTGGAGAGGTCCTGGGGCAGGACAGGCTCCTGAGCTGGGGACAAGGCCCTGAGCACCATCCTGTGGATGCTGCTTCCCCACACAGGGGGGGTTTGGTCTGGGATGGAGATAACGTGGAATGCTGAGCCAAAATACATGGATTGGGGACAGGTGGGACAAAAACACCTGGAGCACAATTTGTCACCCAAATGGTGCCAACTATTCCTGGCACGCGCCTTTCCAGGCAGAAATGCCAACCTATAATCCAAACATCAGTGTCAGACTGATTTCTTATTTTCATTCAGTATTACAGACAATAGCACTTCCTCCCACCCTGCATTCCCTGGACAGATTAATCCTAAAAAATCCTTCTGTAATTTTATTGTGGGTGTAGGATCCATGCAGGGGGATTGGAAAGGATTCTCTGCTTTATGGAAAGAGTGGAAACAACTCTTTCACCCTCATGTGCAGCCCTCAGGTTACAGAGGGCAGAGCATTCCCTGCCACTCCTGCTGCACTATCCCAGCTCCTAATACTCCTGGGATTGGTCCTGTGGGGTCAGAAAGAGCAGAACAACACAGTTATCAGTGTGTAATCTCTCTATCTAACTAATTAAAATAAATATAATTAATTTATATAAAGGATCAACTCCAGTAGAAGCAACCACGGCCTTCCCTTCTCCCTGCGGCCTCCAGGAGCATCCCAGGCCATGGCTCCAAGTGCTCAGCCCCCTGCAGGGGGGTCGAGAGCCAAACAGGATTTTGGATCCAGCTCTTCCTTTTCCCTGACTTTGGAATTCTGCTTTATTTTCAGGCACATCTCCTCCCAGCTGCCTGTGCACAGCTGAATCCCTGTGTGTGGAATATTCAGGAGGAAAACACGAGAACAGCCAAGCAGCCTCATGAGGGAGGCCTGGGAAAAGAGAGGAGGAAAACACCTGCACTCCCAGCCCTATCCCGATTAATATTTGCACATTTTCCATGGAGCTGGGACTGTCTTAGCAGTGAGCTTTGGAAAAAACTCAGGGATGGTTTAATCCGGAGCTTCCCAAATTCCCCAAGCAGGTTTGATGCGCACAAAGGCTCGGGCCCGGCTCTGTCCCCCTCCCCTGGCACAGCACTGAGCTCCTCCTCCTGAATGATTTTATTAATTAAGTGATTTTATTAATTAAACGCTGAGGTTTTATTACTTAAACTCTGAGGTTTTATTAAGAAGAGGATCAACGTGGAGTCCTGTGCCACTTCAGCTGGCAGGGGAAAGCTCAGGAGGACCTGGAATTCCCAGGAGGTTTCCAAGGGCAACTCCAAAATTGTCACTATGAATTCCTAGAAATGCCAGGTTTTAGCCACGTGCCAATGGCACTGAAAACTAGATGGGAATTCCAGGTTTCTTTTTTCCCAAATCTTCCACCTGTAGATGGCAAATGTCTGATGGCTGCAGGCTCTGCTGGCAAAACAAACATTCCTGCATTCAATCCCATTGGGAAGAGTTACAACTCCAGGGCTTTTCCCTTCCTCTGTGCTCCCTGGGCAATTCCTGTCCCTGGAGCTCCACAAATCCTCCTCATAAATTAGCCAGGGAATGCTAAAACCCCCCAAATTATTGCCACAAGGTCCAGTCAATCTGTGCCTGCTGTCCCAGGAGGAGCCTCACCTAACATAAAACCCTGCAGCTCCTCACACAGATCCCTAAATCTTCAGCCCCAGAAAATCCCAAAAATTCATATTCCTACAGCACAGAGGGATTCATAATTTTTGTGTAATGGTTTGTTTAAATTTCTTTTTTGTCACCTCACACAATTTGTCACCGAGGGGAACTGCTCTGCTCCTTGTCTCACGTTCACAGGAGCAACACCCTCACGGCAATCTGCGCTCCCAGCAGCCAAAACCTTGGGATTCACACCGGTTTCTGGCCCCAAAAGCCGTTTTGTGGTTGGCACATCCCTTCCCATGGAGTTTGACCCTTTCAGGAGTCAAACTCAGCTGGAGTGAGGGCATCCAAAGTGCCACCAGCATTGGATGGCATCGTGGCTTCCTGAGAATGGGAACTGGGACTTAATCCAAGGGGTTACATCCCAGAGGGAACTGGGAAAAACATGGTCAAGTTCTGGGTTGGACTCACAGAGACAGAATTTAATCCACATTCAAAGAGTTTCATCTCAGAAGGAACTGGGAAGAGCATGGTCAGACCTGGGTTGGATTCCCAGAGACCTAATGAGAACTTTAATACCAATTCCAGGTGTATCATCCCATAAAGAACTGGGAAAAGCATGGTCAAGATTTGGGTTGGACTCCCAGAGATCTAATTAGGATCTAATTCCCATTCAATGAATATCATCCCAGAAGGAACTGGGAAAAGCATGGTCAGCCCTGGATTGGACTCCCAGGGATCTAATTAGGATTTAATCCCTGTTAAAAGGATCTCATTCCAGAAGGAGCTGGGAAAAGCATGGTCAGCCCTGGGTTGGATTTCCAGGGACGTAATGAGGACCTAATCCAAATTCCAGTTGTATCATCCCATAAGGAACTGGGAAGAGCCTGGTCAACCCTGGANAAGAACTGGGAAAAGCATGGTCAACCCTGGGTTGGATTTCCAGGGATGTAATGAGGACCTAATCCAAATTCCAGTTGTATCATCCCATAAAGAACTGGAAAGAGCCTGGTCTGTCCTGGGTTGGACTCCCTGCCATCCACACCCTCCTGCCACACCAAAAAATCCCATTCTCCAGGAGACTCCAAGAATATCTTTACCCCCATTCCAAACATACTCCAAAGGTGCTTTAAAATATGACCTCCAAAAATGGGATTTTTGAGGGAAACGCCCATGAAGGTGCAAGGCAGCCAGGGAAAGGATATTTTGCCTTTCCAAAGCCGTCCTCATTTCACACAAATCCTGGATTTTGTGCCCAAACTGCCGCAGGGAAGTTCTCTGGCTGCTCAGCAACTGCTTTAGTGCTGATCAGAGCTTGGGGAGGTGGGCAGCACCTGCAATTCCTGCTGGACAGGGAATGAGGATGGGATTTGGAGAAAGATATGGAAAGGGAAGGGCAGGCACTGCTTCCCGAGAGCAGGGAAATCCAGTTTATCTGGGTTAATAACAATCAGCTGGAATTTTGGGTGGGAAAGTGTCATTTTTGGGTGGAGAGTATCATTTTTCACTGCTCCGATTATCTGTGGGAAGGAAGGGAATCCATGGCATGGGACAAGTGGCTGTCATGGGAATGTTTGGCCCTGCCAGGGAAGTGTGAAATGTGGCACAGTCTGTGCTTCCCTAAGAGCTGTGACATTCCGAGGAGACCTCCTGCTCCATCCCACAGGAAAAGTGACATTTCCACGATTGGAAAACTGCTGGTGCCGAGTCAGGAATTCAGGAATTCAGCCTTCTTCTCACAGATCCACACGAACACAGAATTTGGGTTGGAAGGACCTTAAAGCTCATCCAGTGCCACCCCTGACACCTTCCACTATCCCAGGTTGCTCCAAGCCCCATCCAACCTGGCCTTGGACACTTCCAAGGACCCAGGGGCAGCCACAGCTCCTCTGGGAAACCTCCCCACCCTCCCAGCGAGGAATTCCTTCCCAATATCCCACCTAAATCAATGTTCCTTCAGCTTGAAGCCATTCCCTCTTGTATTTTCCACGTTAGATAAACCAGAAGGCTTTGAGTGCCAGAAGATCTCTCCAGAAGTTGTTGCTTCTCATTCCCCTTTCCAACCTTTCTCCTGGAATCCACGTCTCCTTCTTCCCACGCTTCCCCCTCCGGATTCCCGCTCTCCAAGTGGCAATTAGGTTGATCATGGCACCACTTTGCAGCTTACAGAACATTCTCCTTAATTATTAAACACGGCATTTACATCCCGGCACAGCAGATTCCCTTTGAAGCTCTGGCTGAGCTCGGAATTCCCTCCCACTGCTGCTGATCCCAATCCCACCTCCTGCCACTTCCATCTGTGGGAACGTCACCTGCACACCTGTTTTTTCCCACTTTTTCAGCTTTCCAACCCAGTCCTGGCCCATTTTATGACTCCCATTCCTTGCTTTTCCACAGAAATCAAGCACAGCCATTGTTGCTGCTGGATGTGCAAGAAAAATTATGGAAGTGCTCCTGAAACTGTGGGGGTTTCCCTCAAAAATCCCATTTTTGGAGGTCGTATTTCCAAGCACCGTTGGAATATGTTTGGAATGGGGGTAAAGATATTCCTGGAGTCTCCTGGAGAATGGGGTTTCCCAGGAATTGGTGCTCTCAGATACCTGTGCTGATCCCTGTCCTCCAGCCTCATCCCACGTTTTATGGGAATAAGCTGAACTTCCCCAGTAGATCTGATATTTAAAATCCCAGAAATTCCTCATAAAACCAGATTCCCAGAAGGACAGAGAGTTCCTAATTATCAGTCCCACATTCCTCACTCAGCTCAGGTTGGATGGGACGGTGGATCTGCTGGATCTAGGCTATTCCCTGGCCAAAATTCCATCCTTCCACTGTGGGTTTTCCCAGCTCCACCTGCTCCAAGCCTGTGGCAGGGAACAAGAATTATCTGCTGGAAATTTAATTGGTTCATCCAAACCTTTGGGGTATTTTATTAGTAATTAATTCCACCTGAGCCAACATAACTCAGGGCATTATCCCATGAAATGGAGTTATTTTTTATGGGATAATAAAATACAGGGATGGGAAAAATCTATTAATGTACAAATCCCCCCATTCTCTGTGCAGGATATGATAATATATGCAAATAAATGCAAATATTTATATATATTTCTGTATTTTATTTCTATTTAAGACCCATTTTCCAGCATATTGGCTGCTTATTATTCATTATGTGCTAATTTTGATAGGAGTATTTGAATTTTCCTTGCATAAATAATTTCTAGGGTTGGAATATCTGTCCCCATTAGGGAATCTTTAAGCTGAGTTTATTTTCAGGAGTCTCTTTCCAGCCTCTTTCCTCTCTCCAGGGCACCTGGAAGGAAATACTGGTGCAGGTTAACATGCTCCAGGCAATGGGAAAAGGGGGAAAATTGGG
>VWZW01000660.1:9723-59980 GCA_013397115.1 Edolisoma coerulescens | reverse complement strand
AGGGGGAAAAAGGGGGAGGAGGGAAGGGGAAAAAAAGAGAAAAAAAGGGGGGAAAGAGGGAAAAAAGACATCCCGAGGAAATGAGAGGGTTCTGCGTCCTCTCCTGATGGAAAATCCTCTCAGGGAACGTTCCCAGGCTCACCTGAGCATCCCCAGCCGAGCTGCCTGTGCCCCTGGGCACTTTGATTTCATTCTCCAGCAGTTCCCAGGCGGGCAAAGCCCGGGATGTCCTGGAATCCCACCTTCCAAGGAGAATTTTTCCCCTCTGCCCACCCCACAGGACCATAATTCCCTGCCAGGCTTTGGATTCGGGCTGAGTTTTCTTTTGTTTTAAGGAACCTGCAGCTCATCCCTGCTCCTGCTGCCCCTCTGGGAGCCACGGCAAGTGCAGGAATTCATTCCACCCCATCCAGGATTGCTCCCAAAAAATCCTCCGAGGCAATTATCCCCTGCTTGAACCTCCCCCAGCCTCGGTTCAGAGGTCAGGGCCCAATAAATGAGATTTCTGCTCAATTATCTGATCACCGTTAATCCCATTACAGCGATCCCGGCCTCCATCTGGCCTTCCATGGATCTCACTTCCACTTTTCCCATTCCTTCCTCCTTTCCATTTCCCAGGATGTCTCCAAGAACATTTCTGTTCTGTTTTTCCCTTGGCTAAATCTGGAATTCTCAGCATTTTTATTTTTACACAAAACTACATCTCCAACCCTCCCAGCTTCTGAATTTCTCATTCCAGGGCCAACAAAACTTTATTGAAAATGTTATTTTTTTATCAAGTTCACTTCCTACATATCCCAAATTCCTGCTACATTTCCAAAAGCTGCCTTTCCCCGGATCCTTTGAGTAACTTTTCTTTCCATCTCTAACCCAACAGAGCCTGGATACAGAAATTTTCCACTTTTCCAAGACCTTTCCTCTCCATTACTCCACTCACATCATGTTTTGGCCACTGTTTTGATCTTAAATATAAGTATAAATATAAATATAAGTATAAATATAAGTATAAATATAAGTATAAATATAAGTATAAATATAAATATAAATATAAATATAAATATAAATATAAATATAAATATAAATATAAACTATAACTCTAAATCTAAATATATATATAAATATATATAAAAAATGTTGAAAGTTGCTATTAATGCTTTTTTTTTTTAAATTTATGTTTTACGTCTCCTGCTTTTTTGCTGGCACAGGTGTTTGGGAATTTCTCCTTAACAAAAATAATCGCTCTCCCAAAAAAACCAAAAACCAGGAGCAGAATTGTGCTGCGGAAACTCTTTTTGAGTTTCACCAGTGGTGATCAACCAATTGTGGGATTTTCTCCAGTGCAGGAAGAAAGAGATGCTTAAAAGGTGAGGAGAAAAAAAACCATCATTTCAAGCAGCGAGCAGAAGAAACCTGGAAGTTCTGAATCCCCAGCTCTGTCATTTGTGTGTCAAGCCGTGAAGATCCCAGGCATTATCCGCCTGACAGGATGGATGCCTGGCGTTCTATTTTTAGAAGGAGAAATAATCTTAATAACCAGTTTGGCATCGCTGAGGCAGTTGTGTGCACGGGACAATGCTCCTGAACTCCCAGCTCCCTTTGGTGGGAAAAAAAAACCCAGGAAAAACAACCTTAATTCCCATTTTCCCTCCTTCCTGCGAATGCCTCCCCTGCAAAGTGTTCGGATTAAAGACATTTGGGGTTCCTGCTGGGAGAAACGAGTTTGAGATGGGTTATAAGATATGGATAAAGAGCAATATCCTGCTGGCACTGAGGTTCCTTGGTTTTACGCTCAGTTCCGAGGATTTCTGCCAAAAGCAAATCTGAATTCCCTGGAATGCCTCTTCCCTGGGTTTTGGGCCCTCTGTGGGAGCTTCTCCCTTCCAGGTTGGGTCTTTCCAAGCAGCTCTTCCATTCCTGCTCCATCACTCAGCTAAACCTGGGGAGTAACAAAGCATGATCCCACAGAAACTTCCTTTCCCACACTCTCACTTCTCTCTTTTCCCACTTTGAATGCTTCTTTTCATCAAAATCTGAAATATATTTGTGTCTTTCCACTCTTCTTCCACGAGGATTTTTTGAGGGAAAAAAAATCTCACCCGGACACTTCTTCCATTCAGTTCCAGCCATTCCACCTTGCCATACAAATCCCTTTTCATTCCCTAGGAATTGCAGGAAGACCTTAATTAGGAGCTCAGATTTTGGGGTGATGCTGCAAAGGCCGCTCAGCCTCGAGGTTTGGGTCTCTGCAGAGACAAATGTCCCATCCTTTAGGAGCTGGAACGATCACAGAGGGGAATTGGAGCAGCCAGGGGCTGCCTGCAAGTGCAAAACAAACTAAACAAAACAAACAAAATAAATTAAATGAAAAAAAAATTTTAAATGAACAAAATAAAGCACCAAGGTCATAAAAAAAAGGGGGTGAAGTTGTGGACTGGAAGTGGTTGATGCGTCCCCAGCACAGTCTGGAGGGCACTGGGTTCCATCAGGTTCATTTAAATGGGAGAAAATCCTTTTAAAATCCCCAAAAGT
Source organism: Edolisoma coerulescens (assembly GCA_013397115.1). Classification (NCBI taxonomy): domain Eukaryota; kingdom Metazoa; phylum Chordata; class Aves; order Passeriformes; family Campephagidae; genus Edolisoma; species Edolisoma coerulescens. The sequence continues at coordinate 57,451 of VWZW01000660.1, read as the reverse complement.
GGTTCCTAGCAGCATTTTAAGGAGGATTATTTTTAGGATGCTCCAGAGGGCACTGACGGGAGCTGCTGAGGGAACCCCCAGCAGAGGCTCCCACACAATTCCTGCCTCCTGAACTGCTGGATCCAACAAACCCTCACCAAATGGGGCTCTGCTTTCCTGGGAAGTCTCTCTTGGCCAGAAAACCGAGGAGAAGCAGTTTGTGAATCCACGTGGGGACCTTGTGGGCTTGGGTGGAAGCACAGCAGAGCCCTCGGATGCGGGAATTCAGGACAACCTGGATTTCCTTGGAGCAAACCACGAGGAAAACGCCCTTTGCTGGGATTATTTTTTTCTTTTTCCTCCATCACCAAACTCAGGGTCAGTTCTCCCCCAGGTTTTTCCTTTCTTGCCTAATGCCCCATCAACTTTGGATTTTGAAGAGTTTTCTGCTTCAACCTTTTTGTTCAGAGGCCTCAAAAAGGGAATGAGGAATTGGGGCAGGACCTTTCCTGAAAGGAACAGTGCTTGTTCCCTTCTCCTTCCTGCTTTTAAAGTGCACTCTGCTCATGTTCACAATGATTTAGAGAGAATTATTCCCTCTGCCCTCAGAGCAGGTTCTGGGCTTGTAATGTTGGAGTAAAAAGTGATTTCATGATTTCATCCTGGCTGCTGGTGACGGGCTCAGCCAGGCAGGAAAAAGGTCCCTGAGGTGCTCCTGGGTTGTGCTGAGCTGCAAAACCTCAACGTGACAGTGCCTAAGGAAGAGAAAAAGATCATTTCAAAAGGGATTCAGCACCTGGAGAAGCTTTGGAGAAAGGGGAGATGGGAGAATCTCAGGTCAGGTCAAAGGTTTGGGAATTGTGGGTGGGATCTGTCCCTGAGCAGAGGAGCAACCCCTGTCCTGTGGGACTGAGAAAGGACAATTCCCACTCCTGGCAGTCCTGGTGTGAGGGGAAGGAACAGGGCAGGGGAAACCCGAGATAATCCTGGGACAGATGGGATTACAGAGATTGCTGAGTTCCCTGAAAAATTGGGAATATTTGGGGTCCAGAGCCATCCCTGTCCCCAGAGATGTTCCAGCTCCCCCAGATGCTCCAAGTCTCTGAGACAAGGCAACCCAAACACAGCTTCCCCAGAGTTAAAACTACTCAAAAAAACCCCCAAACTCCCCCATCCTTTCTTTGAAAGAGTGAGACAAATATTTTGGGGCGATGAAGCACCTTTTATCACATTAGAAATGGAATTTGGGGTTCAGCAGGACCCACACAGAGCCTGCAAGTGCAACAGGGGGACTTCCAAGGAATATCAGCATCCCAAAAAGCCACCCTGGTGCCAAAGCAGGGCCTTCAGGAAGGGCACGGTGGCACTGAGGGCTCCCAAATGGGCTCCTCGTTGTTTACGAGTCAGTGCTGATAAAGCCCAGCCCAGCAAAGTATTTAGGCTCGGGGTTAAGCCCCCGTTTAGTCAGGGCTGAAGGAGCATCCTGGGCTCAACCCCGGCCTGCTCACACGGAAATGCCGCTTTTCTGTCACCCTAAACCCATCCTAAGGACTTTTCCCTGTGCCTGACTCCACAATCCATAATAACTAGGAGCTGAAACCACTGAAATTCGGGTTTTTCTTCTTTAGATGCAGAGGGGCTCGGCCCTCCCTCCACCTGAGCAGCTGTGAGGGATTTCAGCCCTTTTTCCTTCAAAAGGCACCTTTGGGAGCGCTCCACGCACCCATCCAGGAGCATTCCAGGGATTTCAAAGAAATTTTGTGGCAATATCCACTGCTGGGAATCTCGTGTGGAATTACGGCATCGCTGAGGTTGGAAAATCCCTCTGAGATCGAGTCCAACCATCCCCAGCCCTGCCAAGGCCACCACTGCTCCTTGTCCCCGAGTGCCACATCCACAGGGCTTTGAAATCCCTTCAGGGATGGGGATTCCACCCCTGCCAACCTGGACAACCATTTTGGGGAAGGAATTTTCCTTAATATCCAACGTGGCACAACTTGAGGCTGTTTGCAAAAAAAAAAAAAAAAAAAAATTAGGGATTTTTTTCTTTGCAAAAAAAAAAAAAAAAAAATTTTTTAGCNAAAAAAAAAAAAAGATTTTTTAGCATTTAACGGATTTTTTTTTTTTGTTTCAACCTTCCTCACTCCAGCCCCACCAGTTCAGGCCTGGAGATCAGCATTAAATCCACCCCAATTTGAATTTGAGGGACCGTTTCCAGCAGCAGGGATGTGAGAGAAGGACCAGAAAACAGCTTCCCAGTGAGGCTTCACCTCTGCCCAGCAATACCTGCACACAAAGAAATGGGCCCCGAAATGTAAAAGCACATTAGGAAAAACTCCCATTTCTAGGAGAGGAAAAAAAAAAGGCAGCCTTGACAGCTGTGTTGAAATTACCTCTGGTAATTTGAACGGAGTGGAAGCTTTTAGATTCGATTGCACCGAAAAAATGTAAAGCATGTCACTTATTAAGCTTTTATGGCTGACATTCAGCCCCGCTACCTGACGGCATCTTCCCAGCAATCTGGGAGATCAGGCAGCTAAAAGTGCTTGGAAAACGGGAGAAGTGGGGATGCTGGAGAGTCATTACACTGGGAATTAAATGGGCTCTCTTGTTCTTGAGGGTAATCTCACCAAAAAGAAAAAAAAGCGCCTGCAGAAGTCAAAAAGCATCTCCCTGAGCTTTGCTGCTCTTCCTTTAATAACAATAATTACTTGACTCGGGTGATGAGGGAGGGGGGGACCTGGAGGCACCCAGAAAAATGAAGCCTCAACTCCTCCTCCGCTGGCAGAGCCCTGGCTTAGTCTGAGCTTTGTTAGCCCCCTTTGGGAGGTTTAAAAAGGTGTCAGGCACGAGGTGTGATGCTCTGGCCAGCCAAGCTCGTTTCTGCCCCGGGAATTTTAGTGAGAAGTGTCACAGAGCCCATCAGAACGCTGCAATCGCGGGCAGGGACGAAGATCTCAGCCCAGCCTATTAAAATCGGCAGCAAAATGAAAATATAAAAATAGCTGGAGGGGAAAAAAAAAAACCCAAACCCCGCCTGTGAAGTGTTTAGGCCAAATTAACCAGCCCAGAAACGCTTCAAGGAGTTGTTGCCATGGTTTCGTGCACGGGCAGGATGCTCTGCCATCCGCGCTCCGCCGTTCTTCCCCGGGATTTGGGAATTCCGGCCGCCTTAGAGGTGATGGGGCCATGCTGAGGGCTCGTGGCTCTGCCCTGGCACGGCTGGGTGGGGTTTTTGTGCGGGCAAAGCTGTGCCAGCTCCTCGGTGGGGTTCCAGGTGTGGGTGCACACCCCAAACCCTTCAGGGGCTCCCAGCTTTCCGGGGATCGCAGCGCCCCTGGAGCTCCTTGGAGCTCTCCCGCTTTTCCCAGCTCAGGGCAGGGCTGAGCACCCCGTGGTTCATTAACACCTTAATGAGCTCTGGGTGGGCATTAAAGGGTTTGGGGAGGGTGCGAAGTGAGGCAGCGCCGCCAAATCTCTGCTCCGGTTCCCAGGTGGGCACCAGAGGAAAATGGAAGGGAATGATCCAAAACCCCTCTGGAAATGAACCTCCTGGAACAACAAAACCCAAGCAGGTGCGAGCTAAGGACAGCCTTTGGTGCCTCTGTGCTGGAGCACAGCCAGGAGAACACCTGGAATGTGGGATCACCCATGGATCAGCGCTTCCCGGGATGGGGGATAACGGGATGTGGGCACCCCCAGCGAGGATCCCACTGGATTTCCTGGAACTCCCAGCCCAACAAGGAGGAATCTTAGAGTTATCCTAACAAACACAGGAAAAGCAGGCCTCAAAAGGTGTGCCAGAGAAGGTTTATGTTGGATATTACGGAAAGTTTCTATCCTTGGAGGGATCTGGGAGGGATTTCAAAGCCCTGTGGATGTGGCGCTCGGGGACAAGGGGCAGTGGTGGCCTTGGCAGGGCTGGGGATGGTTGGACTCGATCTCAGAGGGATTTTCCAACCACAGCCATGCCGTAATTCCACACGAGATTCCCAGCAGTGGATATTGCAGTTTTCCATTGGTTTAATTGTCAGGGTTTTTAATCTTTCCAGCTGAAAGTCTGGGAATATACTGAATTTTTGGTGTGTTTTGAATACATCCCTGAGGCAGAGAGCTCAACATGGGGGTTTTAGGAACACAAACACCATGTGGGGTCTGGTGTCCTGCCCTTCCCAAATTCCTGAGGCTGACAGAGTGTTAATATTTCCCTGGCCTGACCTTACCGTGCCATTGTCAAGTTTTATTCTCCCATTGAATGCGCAGCCCCGGGCGAGCGTTTGCCCTCTTTGCCTCCATTTTTCAATCCATAAAATAACAAAGAAATTCCGATACTTTGACAGTTCTGAAAGCACAGAACGTTTCTGCTCGTTTTACGTAACGCTCACTTTTCCAAACAATTGAGGCATTGCCTTGAATTCCACATTAAAGTGCTGGATTACCATGGGAAATAACTCCAGAGGAATAGGGTGAAATCCAGGTGGAACCCAACCTTCCCAGCATGAGGCTGCAGCAAACCCCTGGCACCCCTGGAAAACCAAATCCCATTATTCCAGGAGCCCAAATTCCATATTAATATGCTGGACTATCCCAGAAATAACTCCAGAGGAATAGCATAAAATTCAGGTAGAACCCAAACTTCCCAGCATGAGGCTGCAGCAAACCCCTGGCACCCCTGGAAAACCAAATCCCATTATTCCAGGAGCCCAAATTCCATATTAATATGCTGGACTATCCTGGGAATAACTCCAGAGGAATAGGATGAAATCCAGGTGGAGCCACAGCTTCCCAGCACGAGGCTTCAGCAAACCCCTGGCATCCAAGGAAAACCAAATCCCATTATTCCAGGAGCCCAAACTGAAGATCATCTCTGGAAAACTTCCCGAGGCTGAGGTGCCACAAACACACTTGTGGGAATGATTCCAGGCTCCGGAGATGTCTCAATATTGAGGATGTCAGAGGGAATAATTAGTGCTGCCGGGGTGCTTTCACTCAGGCTCTGTCAGGGCGCAGAGTGACGGCCCTGGAGATTGAAGGCTCTGGAGAAAACCTGAAAAATCTCATTTTTAACACAAAAAAGAGCAAGTTTTCCCTGTCAGGCTTTCCCAAAAAACAGCAGGGATTTATCCAGCTGTGGCTGAGCCTCGTCCAGGACAATCCTGCCTTTCCAGCCTGTGGAAATAGGTGAATTTAGGGAGCACGTCCAGGTGGTTCCTGGGAGGGGTGAGTGGTGTGGAGCTCAGCTTAGAGTGCTGCCCATGTGAAGACAAGTTAATACAAATAATATATTTATAGTTCCATGATAATATCATCCATTTTCAATATATAATAACAGATAAATAGATAAACACAGCATATTCTATATAAATACATAAATATAATATTTAATAAATACACAAAATATGTTTAAATAAAATTATCTCATATATACCACATAAATACACTAAATATAGAAATGTACACATTTATGTATATAAAACATAAAATACATGAGTTTTTTGTGCACCTCCCGGGGTTGCATCCCACGGGAGGGATTTCCAAGTGACGCAGATGTGGCATTTCAGGACAGGGTTAATGGAGGCCTCAGCAGTGGCCACTTCATGGTTGGATTTAATGACCTTAAAGGACTTTTTTCCAACCTAAACAACTCAGATTCTGTGGCAGCACAGCCTGGATTGGCAAAATCCTGAGGGAAGCTGCTTTTCCCCATCAATTTCCCAGTTTTCCCTGTGTTTGATCCATCCCTGTGTTGCCCTCAGCATCCACCCAACCCCACACATCCCAACTTGGAGGTGATGGGAGGCTGGGACTGACCTCGGCACCTGTGTGGAGTCAGGAATTTTGCTCCTAATTCGCCCTGTCCATGTTTATTTTTCACATCTCTGTTTATTTCCTAATTCCACACGGCACAAATTCAGGCACAAATTCAGTGCAGACCCCGACCCCTCAATGGATCACCGGGAATTCCATGAATTCCTGCAAGCCAGCTTTGCACAGCCCAGGAGCTGGATTATTTCTGCTCACCGGTGCAACCATTAAGATCACTGACAAAGCCCAGTTTTATTTATTCAGAGGTGAAGAATCTGCAAGAGCAGCAGCAATATTTGACAATTCTGCTTGATTTTGCCCAGCTCCCCATTAAGCAATGCCAGCGATTTGCAAAGAAATTTGTGAAAAGATGAACGTGCCACTTGAAGGGAACGAAACCGTTCCTCAAACTGCGCCAGAGCCACAAAAATCAAATCCCACTCTGAATAAAAAGTACATTTTATTGAATGGATTGATATAAAAATGTGGGGTTCTTCCAGAAATTTAGAAATTGTGCTTTTCCCCCCTCACTGTTTGGGGTAATTTGCCCCAATTTGCCTTCTCCTGACAGAGCCCATTCCGTGTGTCACCCTCACCTGATGGAACCAGCAACAAGGAATTTAAAAAAAAAAAATTATTATAGTATTTTTTAAGCAGTATTTTAATTGGTATTTTTAAAATATTTCCCACAGGAAATATTTAGAAAGGGAAAACTTCCCAGTGTGAGGAGCAGGCCTTTGCAAGCGGAATAAGGAGGAACAAAACCCTCTGAAAACCACCAGGAATTATCAAAGGGGCTCGGAGCTGCAGCTACAACTGAGCTCGGGAATCTCGAGGCTCATTAGTGGGAACAGCTGGATTTTCCAGGAAATTGTCAGCCTCTCCAAGCAGCCCTGGCTGGAGGAGGAAAGCTGCTTTAATTCCCACCTGGAATTAGACAGGGACGCGTTTACAAATTGTAATGGGGGAAAACACGGGGCGGAACTCCTCGGTGCTGTGATCCCGGGGTTTGTTCCCTGCTGGGTGCAGGGTGGTGATGGATGAGCCTTGGGAAGCGCTGATCCAGAGGCAGGATAGACTGACGGGATGTCAGGGTTTGAGACAAATTTGGAGGAAAAAAAATAGGGGATACACCCCATAAAGTCACCCCAAGACCCGGGAGAAGAGCTCGGGAGTGCAGGGGCTGAGCTCGCTTTTGAGGCCTCTCACACTCATTTTTAGCTGGATGAGACTCTCAGCAGGCAGCACAAATCCCGGAGGGAAACAGGGCAGGAGGGCTGGAAGGGCTGGGACGGATCCCAGGGCACCTGAAATGTTTGGGAATCTCAGCCTCACCCACACTCAGACACCCTGGGGTACCTGTGCCAGGGATCCTCTGGATGTGCGAGGGGGTTGTGTACTGTCCAAGCCCAGGGAAAATGGGGTTTTTTTTGTTCGAAGCAAGGGCTTTATCCAGCCCACGATCCCAGGAAATACTCTGTGGGATGTGGAAGCACCGGGGCACTTTTGCAGCCTGTCCTTGCCCAGTGCCACGCCACAAACACCGGCGGGAAAGGCACTGCCAGCCTGTCCTCAGCATTCCCAACAAAGCAGAGCTCAAGACAACAAATCACCTCTTCCAAAGGGGGATAAATTATCCTTCAGGGGAGGCTGGATATCCTCAACCAAATAGAATTAGTTGAGGAAAATGCCTTAGGAAATTCTGGAAAGATAAGGCAAGGCCAGGTTGGATTGGGCTTGGAGCACCCTGGGATAGAGGGAGTGGGACAAAATAGGCTTTAAGGTCCCTCCTGACCCAAATTTCTTCTCATTCGAGGACAAATACAATCCTCGAGGCTCTCTCATTTGATTAGCTATTCCATCTGTGATTCCCACGGCAGCGCTGCACGTCTGGAAGCTCGTCAAGGTTACTCACACTAAAAAACCGAGAACTTAACACCAAAAAAAAAAAAAAAAAAATTAAAAAAAAATTAGAAAAACCTCAAAATTTAACAAGCCCCGAATCAGCAAGACTTTGAATACCTCTGAGGCTGCTGACATCGCACTCCGAGTTCACGCCTGGTGCCCGACCAGCCGCAGCCCAGGGCGGGGAGGGGGTGTGAAAACTGGCCCCGTTCCTGCAGCACCAGGGCCGGCAGAGCCAAGCACAGCCCCGGGCGCTTCCCAGGAATGCAGAACGGGCTGGGAAGAGGGGGAGCGAGCCAACAGCTGCCTCCAATTCCTCGGCAGCTCCAGGGGAGGATGAGTCCGGGGTGGGGAGCAGGCTGGGGATGGGGATGGAGGGAGGTGGGTGGCACCTGGGGGACAGCGCTGCCGACAGCATCGAGGCAACAGCGAAATAAACGCAGTTATTCTGGTCTGTTTAATCGCAGCTAGTCTCAGTTGTTCTGGAGGGTTTAAATGCTGCTGTTTTGGGAGTTTTCCTCATCTTTCCATCTTCAGCTCTCTCTCCTTTGCAGCCGATTTACTCCGGTTTGATCTCGGGGTGGCTTGACGGGGCCGAGCTCCAACAGCTCCACGTGTGGGGAAAATCCTGCAGCTGCTACAAAACCCATTCGCAGCCGTGTTTTTAAGCGTGTTTTTGGAAGCACGGGTTAAGCCATATCTGAGTAAGATTGTGCTCCCTCTTCCTGTCTTTTTATTGCATCCAAATGAGCCCCCTCCCCTGCAGGAATTGCTGTAAATCCCAGCACTCCCCTCCGGGCCTGTCTCTCCCCTATGGAAATCCCATCACAGCCCCTCCAGGCCTGTCAGTGCCAGGCATTAACGAGCCTGCAAAACCCCTCCTGCTCTCATTTGGGCTGGCAGAGCAGATGCTCGAGTCTCTCGTTACTCAGAAAGTTTGGGAAATGTGAAGTGCTGCTGAGGGAAATGCCAAAGCCCTTCACTGCTGGGGAAGGGGTTCATCAGCAGAGGGGGGAGAAAAGCCTCTCAGGGGGGTACTGTGGGCATTAAAACTTCCCACTTGTTCGGGACTGGCTGTATCCACACAAAAACGCTTTGCTAAGAGATAAAAGCACCCAGGTGCTGGTGAAAACGATGAGTTTGTCAAAGCAAGTCCCCAGTGCAGAGCACATTTATTTGTAGCATTAAGGAGAGAAGCGGCTTTTGTTGTAGCACCAGGAAAAATTTGTCAAAATGCACGTCAAAGGGGAAGTGAAGATTTTTAACTTTTTATTTAAGGGTGTCTAAACTGACAATCAAACCTGTGGTGCCAGCGCTGCTCGCTGCCTGCAGGAGAAGGGAAGGGTTATCCCTGAGTGCAGGAAGGGTTAAATTCCTCAGTGCACTGGTGGCCGGGAGCTGGAGGTGTCCCTCCTCCAAAATCCTTCAAAATCCTCCAAAATCCGTGTGCTTGGAGAGATCCGGAGGAGATCAGGAGCCCAGGTAAGCCGGGATCACAGCAGGGCCTCACCCCCGAGGGACGGGAGGTAAAGGGGGGATCACCCCCAGAGAGCAGCGTGGTTTGGGTTGGAAAGGGCCTTAAAGATCATCTCATTCCATGGTTTTCCAGCTGGGAATTCCCTCCTGTCTCTGCACGGTGGTCACAGCTCACCTGGGCACCGGGGTGACCTGTCCCGGGTGGAGCTGAGCTCCCCTGGCTCCGAGGGCTGAAACAATGGGGTTTAACGCGGGATTCATCACAGCGGGGTTTAATTACACGATGTTTAACAAGGGGTTAATCACAACCTTCCGGTCACCTCAGCCAGCCACGGTTTCAGCGCGAAATCCCGTTTTTGTAGAACCTTGAGGGAAGGGGCTGGGAGAGCACCGTGGGCAAGGAAAGATGGGAAGGGGCCGCTCCCAGCATCTCTTCCAGGGAAACGGGAGCTGAGCTCGGGGACAGAGCAGGACCCGATCCCGGCATCTCCTGCTCCCGCTGCAGGGCAGGACCCCGGCGCAGACCTTGGAATTCCGGCTCCAAAGCATCTGGCTCCCTCTTGTGTTCCCGTGCTGGCGGCAGGAACGGGCGGAGGGGACAAAGTCCGGCTGGTGGCACCTGCTCGTGTCCCCGTGCCCAGCCCGAGGAGGGACCCGGCAGCAGCCGAGAGCCAGACTGACCCCAAATGGAGCAACTCGGCACCTCCGGGCTCGCAGGGATCATCCCCCAGAGGGAACAGGGAATGGGAGCACAGGCTGCCTGCTCCATCAGGGATGAGCGGGGGAAATCCCACTTTTCCTGCCCCATCCCGATCCAGCACCGCCATCTGCACATCCCACACTCAGCATTCCTTCTCCACCGTGCCAGGAATTTCAGGAGTGTGAGACTATTCCAGCTGTACAAACACAACAGAACTTTGTTTTTCCAGTATTTTATCCTGGTTTTTTTTTTTTCCCCTTCGGTGTTCTGGGTGGCAGGTGCTGATCCCCACTGCGCGGGTGCCGAAGGCAGGAGCAGAAAGGACAGGGGAAAATCCACCTGGAAACTGCTTTTAGTGCAACACCCCCTGCTGCCTTCAGGGGAGGGGTTTTTCTTTAAATGAGTCGCTTTCAGGAGATTTCTTCAAAGGTCATTAATGGATGCCAGGAGACAGAGGAAAGCTGTGTTAGGGAAGGAGAAAAAGGGATTTGTTTTCCAGCAGATGTTCTACAACTCTTCTGACTAAGGAAAGAGGAAGTACAGGCAGACCAGGTGCTGTGGGTTCTGAATTCTGCAGTCTCACTCGATTTTTCTGGTTTGTTTTAGATCATAATTAAAATTAATGATTATTTTTTATTCCCTTGGCCAGGTTGTCTGGTTATCTTCAGGCAGCTGCTGCAGAAATCAGGGAAGGCTCCCATCCTCTAATTTAGTGAAGGTGGTAAAGTAGCCACACGTGATTTCTCTGTGCTCCTAATTCAAAAGAGAGGGGTGGAAAAGGTCTTTTCACTGGTAACTGCAGCAACTGAAGGGAAGGAGCCCAAAGGAGTTATTTCGAATTAAACGCGATGGAAACCATGGATCCTGTGACCCCGACCGCCGTGGATGTGAGGGAGAAGCCACCTCGGAAGGGTTGTGCAATGGAGAAAGCATTCCCAGCCCTCCCCGGGCAGTGTCACAGCTGCTCTCCTCTCGCACAAGATGTGCTCCAGAACAGGAACCAGGGTTTGTTCCCGGAGCCAAGGGAGATCCCTGCTAAATCCATCTCCTCTCTCCAGGTGGGATCCATCCCTGCACGGCTGCAGGGACTCACCGACCACGCTGAGCCCACCCTCGGCTGGTAAATATTCCCATTTTCCTCTGGGTTTGATGCTTCTCCAGCGCGGCCTGACAAGGATGTGGGTGTGAGAGTCGTCTCAGAAAATGAGTTAATTGTTACTAACGCTGTTTATTTTTCTTACACATCGTTCTGGGGGTTCTTTTTACATAAAACACGTGGCTCTCAAAAGAAGAATATTCCTTCAGAATATCCCTCTGGGACTGCAGTTTTTTTCAGGAGATGCGACAGATCTTTTGTAGATCTGCGCTTGGAAGTTCCGGTGCAGCTCAAAGGTGGTGGGGGCAGCTTTGGGGACAAGAAAGCTGCGGGAAGGAGGGTTTTCCATGAGGAAAAAAGCCCTTCCTGCAGGAATGGCACCCATCCTTGCCCCTGCACAATGAGATGCACAGGTACAATGGGAAGGAGGGGAGGCTTTGTCCTCCCTCCCCTGCAGCAGCAGCCCTTTGTGTCAGGGCTGCTGAAGGATTCCAGTCAATCATTCCTGCTGCATCACCTCCCCCAGCCCCTCCGGACAACCAGGAGGTTGCTTGGGCCTCCGAATTGGGTAATATTTTCCTGCTGAGGGATATCCCTCAAATCCTGGTGTTTTTAAGGTGCTTTCCCCACTGACTACAGCGAGGTGCTGCCAGGAACTGAGCTCCCATTCTGCTGCTGTTTCTGCCCCTTTTTAATTATATTTTTTTAGGCTTTTTCAGGAGGAGTTGTTCCTCAAATCACAATTAGGGTTTGTATTTTTACAACTCTTATTTATCCCCTTCCGGGGAAGGGCAGCGAGTGAGGGTACAAATATTTTGTTGAGCTCTCCTGAGCGGGTTCTTTATTCAAATTAATGTGCAAACCTGAGAGCCCTGAGTCAATCAGCAGATCCAGGAATAACAGCTGAGACGTTTCCCCGGATATTATCCAACATCCACAAATATTTTTCAAGTGGAATTTCATGGAGACAGCGGTGCTTTGCTTGCCATAAAAATAAGGGCGAGAAGGAGAGCTGGCAAATCTCTCAGCAGCCCTCACACGGATTTGTTTGGTTGTATTTGTTGGAGATTTCATGGCAATGACCACATCGGAGGGGTTTTAGCTAAATATCTATTGTTTCCCATGGAATCTGCCCGCTGAAGGAAGGAATACGTGCCTCAGTGGTGATGTTATGCTGTGTTTTCCCAGCACACGCTGTCCTGCACCACAGCTTTGCTCCTGCCACGGAAACCAGGACCCCTCTCCGCCTCCCTGCCCTGGCTCCAGCCCAGGTGCCAAAGGTGGGGCGCTCCCAGCCAAATCCAACCCGGCAAAGCAGCCCTGGAGCACAATAAGCTCCTCTTTCCCCCACCCACACCTCGCAGACGCCTCTTCACGAGGCACTCCACGAACAAAACCAGGCGAGGCAAAAAGCTCTTTTTGTCTGCAGGAGCGACATCCTGGGAATGAGAGCGGCAGATGGGAGAGCGCCGGGAACAACGGGATAACGCAGAAGGGGTGCCAAGGACGCGGGGGCAGAGGGGCTGCGGAGGGAATGTGAAGAGGAGCTGCTCCAGCTGAGCCAGGATGCAAGGAGAACATTTGATTCAGCCGTGATTTCAAGGTTGTGCCCGCAAATCGCTGGGTGAGAATGAGTTGTTCCAACACCTGGAGTGCTGCTGCCAAAATTGCCTCGAAAAGCAGCCCCAGGCAGTGCCACTGGTTTGCCAGTGCAGCAAAAAGGAAATATCAAAGTTGTGAATCGGGAAAAAAAAAAAAAATGAGGCTCTTCGGCAAAAAAAGATGGTGAAAGGAATGAGGGAGTTGTCTTTACAAACAAGCCGTGGGCCTGCTGGTAGATAAAACTAGCCCTGAGAGATAAAGGAAACAATGGGAAGGATTCCACTGATTGATGAATGGAAAGAGAGAGATTTGTCTTTCCCAACGAACTGTGGGTCTGCTGATAAATGGAATTGGATATTGAGAGGTGAAAGAAACAATGGGAGGAACCATAAATTCCGCAAGAATTCAAAATAAAGGGGGGGTTATACATTAGAAGGGAGTCTCAGGTAATCAGGCATTCCGGGAAGTCTGTACCTCTCAAGTACCTCAGCCAGTGGGGAAAGAGAGAAGGAAATGCAGCCGGGAAATCAGGATAAAAAGGAGGCTGAGCCCTCCAAAAATTCGAGAGACCCCAGGGGAATGCCCCATGGCCTCTATTCGAATAAGGTAACAGGACTCCTCTGTCTCCTTTTTGGACACAAACCTCTGGTGTTTGTGGATTAATTTTCCTGACAATGAGAAGCTCAATGTGGACACTGGAAAACAGCACTAATTTCATTAAAGGATTATCCCTCATAAAGGATTTTCTCTTTGACAAGGTTGAAAATCTTCCCATCTCTGCTTGAGTTCTGCAGGGACGACCCCAAACAGCTCCAGGGGGAGTTTTCCAGGGCATCCATCTTCCACCCCATCCCCGACCCCCTCGGAGAACCTGCAGTGCACAGGGGAACTTGGAAGGGATGAAATCTTTAAATATTGCTCCCCTCCTCCCAGTTCAGCAAAGCACTTAAGCTCATCAGCCTGCTGCTCTGAGTCGTTTTTCATACCCTGCTTTAACATCTTTCATTGGCACAGTTGCAATGGATAATCACTCATGGCAAGAAAATGCCTCAAGGCATTTCTTGGGCTTCGAGTTTGAGCTTCCAGCCAAAAACCTGGGATTTGGTTAAAGCAACACAGCCAGGATGTTTTGCACATCTCCTTTCTTTAATGGCACAAACCCCTAAAACTTTCCCCGCACATCAGACAAAAGAGCTGGTGCTCTGTGTGTTTTGACAAATTATCCTAAACACAGATATCACAAAATAAAAGCTATTTTCTAAATCGGTTTTTAAAAAAAACCCTTTGTGCCCTTGTAATGGATACAGAAACGGATTTGCATAAACAGAATCTGATTCCAGAGTCTGAATGCCCCCAAATTTTCCCATCAAACCTCTGGACACACTTTCATGTCTAAATAATGTGCTGTCAAGAGATGCTGCAGAAGCCTTTACAGCTGGAAAAAAACCCCCATTATTGCTCCTATGCAAACAAACGTGCCTGTTTCCTACAGGGAAGAATTTCTAGCACCACCTCCTCAGGGCTTTCTCAAGCCTGTCCATTTAATGTGCATTTTGTTCTGTCACAGCTCTGTCCCCTGTGCACCTCCAGGGTGAGAAGGTCCTTGTGCAGACAAAGGCCACGGAGAAGGTCCCCATCCCTGCCTGCTGTGGTCACCTCCTCACACAACTCCCCACAGAACTTCCTGCAGTGTTTCCTGCAAGCTTGGCCCAGCCAGCTTAAAGAAAAAAATCTCTTTTCTCATCATGTGGTCCCTGACAGCAAGGTGGGGTGAGAGTGCAGTGAGGTATTGTCTTGGTTTGAGACAAATTGGAGGAACATCCAAAATGAATGTCCCCTGACAGAGGGCAGGTTTCAGCCAACCCTCCCCTGCCAGGTTCAGAAAGAACTTTCCTCGGAGGAAAACAAAAAAAAAGTTATTTATTTAACAAGCAGAGTGCACGCAGGCATGGGAAAAGGAGTGATGCTAAATAATAAAACCTCTCACTGCGGAGAGAACCTGGTACAATTCCAAGTCCTCTGTGGCTCTCTCTCCTCTCTGGAGCTGGGGTTCAGTGAAGGCCCCTCCAGGCCGAGGTGTGGGGGCTCCTGGTGAGGTTCTGGTGTTCTCAACAGTTCCAGAAGAGAAGAAGAAGAAGCCAAAGTTCCAGGGAAAAAAACTTCCTTGCCTCAGCTAGCAGACCAGCTAAAAGCAAAGGAGCTCAACTCCTCGTCCATCTCCTAAGAAAAGGAGCCGAGAGCTGGGCAAAAAGCAGGAAGGTGCTTCCCTCTGCTCCACCACCTCCAGAACGCAGGGGAGTGAGGGAGTGTCCTGGGGCACAAACTGCTCTGAAGAACTCACCTGGCTTTTTCCCCCTTTCCCTCAGACCCAGTTTGAAAGGCACAGAAAGGCACAGGACTCACGTCTGGCATGGGGCAGGGGACAGGGGATGCAGTATCATACTGTATCATACAGTCACCCCAGCACAGGGATCAAAAGGAAAATGTGGCCGTTTCTGGACAGAAAAGGCTTAAATTCTTGGCTCCCTAAGTGCAGAGATCACTGGTTTCTTGTTCTGACCTTGATTTGGTATTTGGGGGGAACTCCCGTGCAGAGTTCCCAGCCTGTGAGAGGGACAAGGTGACATCCCAGTGACACAGAGGGAGATCTGCAGTGCCACAAGCACAGTCTGGGTGAAAACACAAACCACAGGAATGCTCACTCCTACCTGGAGCGACTGAGACTCCTCACTTGCTCTGCAAACTCAAAAATACCTGCAGAAGGCCCTACAACATCAATGTGGGTGTTGTAAGGAATGATCAGAACTCCGGGGTAATGGCGTTGCAGTCTCTCACAGAGCTGTTTGTATCTCTGCTTCTCCCCTCTGCTGTGCTCCTGCAAGGAGAGCCTTTCCTTCCGTAACTTCTTCTGGAGTTCTCCGGAGTGAAGTTCAATTCTTTTCTTGACCCTTAATGCGTGTGCAGCACCAGCCTTCCCCCCAGCATTCTCGATGCACACCGTGGTGATGTCCCCGTCAGGGACACCAGAAATGACAACATCACTTGCCTGGAATGTTTTGGGAAGGAAGTGCCTCATGTAGTGATAGACATCCGTGTCCAGAACCACCGCTTGTTTTTCCCCGTGTGCATCCCGAACAGAATTCCTCGTCTCAGCGGCACCTCTGTTCAGTCTCTGATGGGATTTTCCCTCTCTTTTGTCCTCCTCTGAGAGGGATTTTGCCTTTGACAAGAGGAATTCTCTCAGCACTCGGAGTGCCGGGAAGGGCCCTTGCACAGCAATTTGCCCCTCGGGCTGCAAAGGCCCAAAGCTCAAAGCCGGGCTCTGCTTTCTCATTTCTCCCACCAGATCTTCTAAAACAAAGTGATCTCTGAAAACAGCCACGTCGAGGATGGATGTGACAGAGAGGAAGGCCTGGAATTTGGAATTGGAGAAGTTAAGGAGTGGTTAATTAGGCATTAAGCATAATTAGGTGCATTAGGGAGGAGCTCACGTTGTTGCAGTAGCGGGTCACTGTCAGGGGGTAGTGCCTGGGCAGCCTCTTGTCCTGCAGGAGATGCTGATCCTTCTTCAGAACACTCTCCACAACTGAAAACAAACCCAGCTTCACTTGTTGAGCAGTAAAACAGTCACCTCCAGCCTGCTGGAACCCTCCATGTAACCAAACACACACACAGGCCACTCGGTGCTCTCACCTAATATTTTATGTATTGCTCCAAATTGCTCAGAGAGACATGAGCCCGTCTCCTCAGCACATTAATGGGCATAGATTTATTCCCCAGAGCCTGACTACAAAAATAATACGTTATTCATGGCAGAAATTTGTTCCTGCAAAACAAACATAATGCTTTGCATGACGAGTGAGTCATTACTGCAACGAGCAGGAATAAAATCCCGAACCTTGGCCTGATCACCAGAGGGGCTTCGGCCTCCCAGTTCTACAAAATCCCAATTTAAAATCATTTGGCTTGGGATCAGCATCCTGGGAATGATTCCTTGGGGGGTGGCTGTGCTTTAATATGTTAATTTAAATACCTTCTTGATCCTCAAAAGTTACGTAGGCAACTCCTCCATTCCGTGTGGGATACGTGATCTCCTCCACGTCCCCGCCGTTATTCCTGGACATTTGGAAGTGGATGGTGAGGATGTCAGCCATGACATCATCCTGCAGGAGGCCAGCTGGGACGCCAGCAATGACAACTGTCCTCATGGATCTGGCAGCTTGACCCGTGGCCTGGGCAGAGATGGCACACGGTAAATGCAGGGAGCCCTGGAGACCTCTGGCAGGGATCTCCCAGATTCCCATCCCTGGAGAGACTCCTGTTCCCTTTGCAATGTGCATTTAGGAGTTAATTAATCCTGCTGAATCAGGTCTCAGTGCGTGCCAGGCTGCCTCAGGCACCTACATTACTGTGCACTAAAAATTGGCCTTAAATGTCATTTAAACCCTCTCAGTATCTTCTCAAAGCAGTAAAAAATGAGCACTAAATTTTAAGTTTCTCAACTGGAAGGTCCAGTGTCCCACTGATAATGTTGTTTCCTGCAATTCTAATACTCAAAATTTGAAGAGAATGAAAAATTGTAACTGCAGGTGGTGCTCAGCAAGGATTCCTTGCAGAGTGGGAGGGGCAGATTCCTCGTTAAATCCCGGAGAGCCGGGATCTCGGACTGTGCTCTGACTCAGCTCTCTCCATTTATTACATGGATAACCTCGTTAAATTGGGAGAACTTAATCCCAGCCAGCCCAGGCTCGCCGTGCACGAACCAACCAACCACACACACGATTTCCATCAGAGCCAAAGCCCCAGCAGCAATCACAAACCCCATCCCAATCAGGATTTGCACCCACGTCTTGTTAGGGAGAGCAGATTTTCCTTCCATTCTTATTACACGGACATAAACAGTAACATTTCACTGGGAATATCACAGAAAAATCACTGCAAATTGGGGAACACTGACTAAATTTAGTAACAGTTCATTGACTTTCTGGAAAAAAGGAAATTATTTTAGTTTGTCTGCATGGCAGCGTTCATGAGAATGAGCTGTCAGTAACTGTGCTCGAGGTCAGTCACTCCATCTGACTTCTCTAAACTTCTCTTAGTTTTTTGGGGGGCCTGGGCTGCCTAAAACATGATCCCAGCTCCACTTCCAAAGCAGAATGTCTGTCCAAAATCCTGGGGACCACCAGGGCTCCGGAGACAAATCCAGCGAGGCTCTGCAACCTCCTTTTATCCCCCATCAAATTTCGAGAGCCGGGAGCTTTAATGAATTACACGAGCCAATTATCCCGGCGGTGGAGCTCGTGTGAGAGCAAGTCCCCGCTCTAAGGAGGCAGCACGGAGGGAACACAAACAGGGCGCTTCCAAGATGCAGGCGGGATTTTCTCACGCCTGGCACAGCCGGAGCGCTCAGCTGCCAGACAGCCCTCACACCTTCCCAGCTGGTGTTTGGGAGCAACACTCGGGCCTGCTAGTGGGGTTAGGGGAAAGAAAAAAAAACCCCACGAACACACGGTTTGTGCTGAATCACTCCCGAGACGCGTCTGTGCCGAGCAGCTGCTGCCAGGCAGGGACGGGCGGGAGGGAGGGATGGGGCAGCGGCTCTGCCGTGCCCGTCTCCGGTGACAACGGGGGCCTGCTGGGGCTTCCCGNGCCCCTCCCCACCCTCCCAGGCAGCAATTCCTTCCCAATAACCTCCCTAACCCTGCCCTCTGGCACTGGGAAGCCATTCCCTGTGTCCTGTCCCTCCATCCCTTGTCCCAAGTCCCTCCCCAGCTCCCTTCCCACCTTTTTCCTGCGCTTTCCCCCCAGCTCCTCCCGGCGCTGCCCCTCGCGGTGCGCGGCCCCCGCTCCGCCCGGGGCCCCGCTACTTGCCATGGCCGCCGCTCCACCGGGACGGGGCCGGGATCCCGCCGGGAAGGGGATCCACCGGGACGGGGTTCCCGCTGGGATGGGATCCCACCGGGAAGGGCCGGGAGTGAGCTTTGCCCGACGGGGAAACGAAAGCGAAAGCGCGGGTGAGAGGGCGGGGCCGCCTGCAGCCCTGCAGGGACACAGGCCCGCCCTGCCCGCCTGGAATTGCGGGGACCGGGAACGGACAGGAATACGCAGGAACAGGGACACAGAGGGAGAGGGACACTCTGGGATAGGGACACAGAGGGAGAGGGACACAGAGGGAGAGGGACACGCACGAAGAGGGACATGCAGGGAGGGACACATGGAGAGGGATTTACATGGACTGGGACGCGCAGGGACAGGGACACGCATGGAGAGGGACAGGCAGGGACAGAGAACACTTCCAGGGATCCAGGGGCAGCCACAGCTTCTCTGGGCACCCTGTGCCAGGGCCTCCCCCCCCTCCCAGCCAGGAATTCCTTCCCATTATCCCACGTGGCCAGGGACAAGCAAGGCAGAGCACACCCCGGGCACCCCAAAGGCTGCACTTGCACAGCTGCGACGGCCCCAAACAGCCCCAGGTTTGACCCAACACCGATGTTTGGGTGAAAGCTGCAGCTGGGAAATGTCCATGTGTGTAATGCGGGTATAAAAACCTCCCAGCCCGCCAGAAAGGCACCCCCGCGGGGAGGAAAGAGGATATTGACATTTATAGAAACATCAGCAACACTGTATTTTTATTTTTCATCATTAAAACCGGGCTGCAGCCTTTAAAGCACCACTGCTGCTTTAGAATTTAAGAGGGTAATCAGCACAAGCCATAAATCATCAGGGACAAAAGCAAGACATTTACAGACATTGTCTTTAAAATGTAAAAATCTGATTTATTTTCTGTGCTTTAAAACCTGCAGTTTCTCACTACTCCAGCACACTGTGACACTTAATGAGAATTTTAAGCTTTCTCCTTTTTAAGGATTTACTTCTCAGTATTTATCAGTGAGGTACAGTTAAAATCCATGACTTTTTTTACCTTTTTCAGGTTTTTCTCCTTTTCTTTTTAGGGTGTCTGGTCTTGCCAAGTTTTTGAGTGTGCAAAAGCGCACCATCTCCATAAATTCTTCAGTACTACTTTGTTTGAATTAATTATTATTATTTCACAATGGTCAGGTAATCAATCCATGCCTTTGCATGCCCTAAACAGTAAGAGGTGCTACAGTCACATGGATCTCGCTCGACAGCAAATTCCAAATAAACTGTGGTGTTTGCTGCACTTTAATTTTCCATATTCAGCTTTATCCATTGCCAATTACCAGTCTGTCTGGAATAACAATCCCTGAGGTAACTGTGCAGTGCTCTTCTCAGTGCACTGTCCTTTTTCTTCATATCAAGATGTCAAATACCCTGAAAATAAATTATTTTCAGTGTCAGGCTCATGTCGGTTTGGAGTTCAGATTGTTGGGGCCAAACCCTTTCAGCCCCCAAGGAGGCAAAAGTGCAAAGTCAGAGGAGGATTTCTTTTCCAAGGATGACAGCAGAAAAGGAAAAACATTCCTCCTTGGAAAGTAACTCTCTCCAAGCCCTGCCAGCAGCAGCCTGGGATCACCAGATCCCTCAGGGCTGTTCCCCCAGCATTCTTACAAAACCAGATACAGCAGCAGCTCAATCCTTGACTGCAATAGTTTAAAATAACCAAAATCATGAAGAAAAATGAGGAAACATTTAATAGCAGAAACAAATATTAAAACCAAACAATAAAGCAGGCTGTGAACAGGCAGAAGCCCAACAGCTAAAGGCAGCAAATGCCACGGCATTTCTTAAGTGCAATTTCTTGGTTTTGCATCTCCCATTTTCTATTTTAATTCTGTCACTGATTTGATGATGCAGGGTTTATGAAATGACAGGATTCTTTCAGGTATGTGAGTCTGGTGGCACTCAGCAACCTCAGCAGGACTGGAGTTGTGTCAGAGCCACCTTCTGAAGCTCTGGCACTTCAACAAAGCAGGACTGTGAGGAAGCTTGGGATTGGGATTAAATATGGCTTTTGTATCCAAAATGTAGGAAATAATACACTCATCCCACTTTGGAGTACTTTAAAATCTGCAAGGTATATTAAAATATGCAAAGCTGCAGAAAATCTTAGATTATGGTTCAAGGGCTGCTGAAGGCTCTGTCTGTGCCTTTAACCTGGAACATCAGCAGGGAGTTTTGCTGACTTCCTGTGCAAAGTCAGTGCCAGGAGGCAAATCCAAAAGGCAGGAATTCCTCTTTTACAACATCAATTTCAGAACATTAAAGCACAGTATCTACAGAAATTCCTGTGCCTCTGAGGAAGAAAACCTCAGAACTTCACGAGTTCCCTGAGATTTCCACTGTGGCATTCCCAGTATCCTCCTCAAAACAGACATAGGCTGCTCCTTTGGAGGCGTATTTGATTTTCTCTATCTCCCCCCCGCTGTTACTTGGCTTTTGGAAGTGGATTTCAATCATGTCCTGCACACTTTCTTCATCCTCTTCCACCTCTGGGATTCCTTTCAGCAGAATGGTCTTCTTGGAAACCCCACAGTATGGCTGTGCAGGAAGAACACACTTGGATTACACAGCAGCAGTGCATTCAAAGGAACGGAGAGAGATGGGAATTAAATTCCTTGCTCAGGTATGGCTGGGATCTTTGATGAGGTTAAGGCTTTAGATAATGGAAATTTCACTGGAAATAGTAGGAGTTCTGGACTCTTACACTACTATGAAGGGTCTGGAGGGGCCACGGAGGAGCAGCTGAGAGCACTTGGTTTGCTGGGGAAGAGTGAGGGGAGACTCATCCCAAGGGACAGCTCCAATCTCTGCCCCCTGGGAGCAGAGGAAGAACAGCTGGAGCTGTGCCAGGGCAGATTTAGGTTGGATATCAGGAAAGGCTCTTCCCCAGAGGGTGCTGGGCACGGCCCCGAGGCTGCCAGAGCTCCAGGAGCATTGGGACAGCGCTCCCAGTGATGCCTAGGGTGGGATTTTGGGGTGTCTGTGCAGGGCCAGGGGCTGGATCCATGATCCTGTGGGTCCCTCCCAGCTCAGGAGATTCTGTGATTCCCTGATTCTGAGCCCAGTGCATCTGGACTCCTGAACTGGTGTGTCCTGCACTCCTTAATGCACCCACACTCTGGATTTGGGGATCTCTGATGGCTCCAGACAGCACCACTCCATAAAAATCCCTGCCAGGACACACCCCACACCTGCAGAGAACCCTGCACACGCTCCAGCCCATGCCTTAATTACAAAGGCCTGATTATATACACAATACTGACTTGATTACCATCTGCTCATAAAGCAGCAGACAACTGGAGGGAGATGAGAATACGATGAGCAAGCTCTGTGTGACGGAGTCACTGTTTGGGCTGAATGCAGGAATGAAATCAGTGAATGAAGGAGCAAATGTTTCGTTTGCAGGGTCTCTGGGATCCTGGTTAGGGCTCAGCCTGACAGAGCTTTGGGACCTGGAGAACTTTGTGCTTAACCTCCATCCCAAACAGCTCCCTCCTGTCCAACCCAGCCATGTGGGGAGTGCTGAGATAATTCAATCAAGGGAAGACAAGCACGCCCTTTAAAAATAAATTACAGCTTTCACACTGCACCACACGAGCTCATCAGCCTATTTCACACTCACACTTGCTGTTAAGTTCACACAAAAGCCTCTGCAGGGCTCAGGACTGAAAATGCTGCCCACTCTCCTGTTTCCCACTTATCTATGTTCTATCAGCCTGGAGTAGATTCTTTTACCTGAAACTTCTTCAAGTGAAAATCAAAATGTGGGGAGACAGAAAGCTTGTAGCACCTTCCCTCTGCACAGAAAGAGTATTTAGTACATCCCAAAAAGTTGTTGCTTGCTGCAATGGAGAATAAGAAAAAGGAGAGGTAATTACTTAATATAATTTAAACAATATTTTATAAACATTTCAAAGACCAGACTCATCTTTCTGGATGTGGAAACTAATGTAGGATGGCACACTTGCAGATTCTTCATATGCATTCTGCAAGAAGTTTATTTGGCACTCCCAAAAAAGAAGCAGAATGCTTTTTAAAAAATCGTTAAATGCCCACAAAGGCCTCTGAAATAAATCTAAAGCAGCTGCTCTAGGTGGATGTGGCTCCACTGATCATGGAATTCCATCCAGCTGGGCAATGGGAATGCCTGTATGACTTCACTGTCGTGCAACAGGAGCTGAAATCAAACACATTTTCCTGATTTGCTTTTTGCAATATGAGTGTCTGGCAATGCAAAGGGAAAAAAAAAAAGCTTTTTGAAAAGGTTCTGAAAGAAATAAAGCTCATGAACTCTGGGCGGGTTGTGTTTGCTCAAAAAGAGGTGTAATGAAAAGCTGTTTTATTTACCCACATCTCTGAGGTATCCACGAACTCCCCGTGGGAAGAGTTTGCAGTTGTTACCTCAGAATGGACAATTTGGCCTGAATTTGGGTAAGAAAATATTCCAGACTCTACCTCCAGGTCTGAGGAATGTGATGACAGCTGTCCCAGACTCCTTGTTGTAGGTCACATTTTTTATTTCTCCTCCTCCTTGCTCAGCTTTGTAGAAAATCAGCTCAAGTTTGTCTCTCATCCAATCTTTAGGAATGGGAAGCTCAGGTATTTCTGAAACGTTGATCTTCTTTCCAGAGACAGTGACATGGAGCTAAAAATAGCAAATTTTTGTGGACTTTGTGACTGAAAACACACCAAAAAAAAAAAGAACCTAAAACTTTTTAAGAACACATATTTTTATATTTCAGTTGTTTACCTCAAATTGGAAGCCCATTTCAAGTTCAAAAGGCCTCACTGCCACATTTGCTGTTCTGTTGTCCAGGTTCACAGAGTGCTTGCTCATCTTTGTCAGTCTCTGGGCAACTGAGGGAAATCAGATATGAAAAGCTTTGATTTATCATTGTAAACCCAAAACTATTCCCCAGTCTCTTCAAAAAATCTCCTTTTGCATCAGTAAAGGAGAAATAAATAATAATTAGGCAACCAGATCCCAAGCAGCCATGTCTTCAGGGATGCCTAGTTCCATAAAATCTCAGTGGTTATAGGCAAAATATAATAACAGGCTAAATATTATAACATCTATAATCATAATAACAATAATAATGATGATAATGAACAATAAAATTAACAAAATAATAAATATAACAAATATATTATGAATAATAGATACTAAAAAGAGATTTTGAGTGGGAATAGTAAAACTTCTGTGCTGTCAAAAGATGTTCTTATTGTATAAAATATTAACACAAGATTTTTTCCCATTCCTTTCAAAATACCCTCAGGTGAAAACCACACCACTACCAGGTGAAATACATCAGACATTCATTTTATAATTAAAATATACATCCTACCTACTTCATCTTCAAAAGTCAGCAGTGCCTGGTTCTGATTGAGTCTGAAGGGGATTTTTGTAGCTGCCCCAAAAACACAGTGAGTGTCCATATCTGCCCAATCATCCTTCATGTCTTCCAGGTGCGTGAACTTCAATTTCATTTCTGCCACCTTCTTTTTAATCTCAAACTTTAGAATTGACATAGGAAAAAGAAAACTTGAAAATTACCAGTGCTATGAATATTTTTTATTCCAGTGTCTACCATTTAATACATTTCTGCTTCTCTTCATTCCTCTCATGCTTTCAGTACCTCTTGTTTTTTATTTCCATCTCCTCAGCCTGCCTCAAATTGTCTTGCCAGGGAAAATAAGAAAGTGAAGCTTTCAGGTTTATTTTATAGTGAAATTAGTAGAGGTTCAAATGCTGAACAAGGGGCCCCAAGAGTCTAGGAGGGACAAATTCAGTGGGGAGGCCCAGGTTTCCCAGAGCAGCTGTGACTGCCCCTGGATCCCTGGAAGTGTCCAAGGCCAGGCTGGACAATTGGGATAGTGGAAGGTGTCCCTGGGGTTGGAAT
This sequence comes from Edolisoma coerulescens, assembly GCA_013397115.1. Classification (NCBI taxonomy): domain Eukaryota; kingdom Metazoa; phylum Chordata; class Aves; order Passeriformes; family Campephagidae; genus Edolisoma; species Edolisoma coerulescens. The sequence goes on along the minus strand of VWZW01000660.1, from coordinate 33,066 downwards.
GAGATGGGATTTAAGGTCACTTCAAACCCAAACCATTCTCTGAAAAACAAAAATCTGTCCTCCTAAAAGACAAATTTCCAAGTATTTCATCTCCTTTACCGGATTATCTTGGGGACTGTGTTCTTCCAGGTCTTCCTTGAGCTTTTCAATCTCTCTTTTCAGCTCAGCGTTTTCTTGGTTTAGCAGAAAGAGTTCCCGCTACAGGGCAAAAATATTAAATGCAAAATTAAACACTGCAATAAAGACAGAAACATTATTCAGCAGAATGTATTTTCAGCAGAATATATTCAGAAATATATTTCAGCAAAATCTGGGCAGTTTCTGCCATGCTGCTGCTCTTCCCTCTTCATGTTCTTCTCCTTCCTCCTGTCTGCTCTGTAATTCCTCCACAGCAGTGAATCCTGCTGGGACACAAAGCCCTGTAACTAAATCCAGGATTTCCTGGACAGGGAACACAACAATGAGAAGGAAACAGAGCAGATGTTGTCAGCTCCAGCCAGCCACAATTAGAAGGTGGCTCCTTTAAAGTCTGCAACCACTGGAGACTCTCAGACCAGTTCCCATCAGCTGAAGGCAAAAGCCTGATGGTGATAATGGCCTTTCCTGGGTATAAAATCCAAACATTTATGATTAAAGAACCAAAATCAGCTTTCAGGAGATCTCTCCCCAGCCTGAGTGTATTTAAGCTGTTAATTATATTTCAATAGCTCGAAGCCATAATTTCTCAGCAGTGATTTACCAAAGCTCACTGACAGCACCTCTCCTTGGCAGCCCATGGAACCTTCTCCTGTTACTGCACGTGGAATATTGGGGGAATGAACCAATGGGTTCTGGAACCAAGCAGTTCTAGAAGGAAAAACCCTCTTCAAACAGGCCCTGGCTCTTGCCCAGCTCATTGGCACTTAAGAAATGCTGATCCCTTGGGTGCTGTGACCTCTCATAGAACAGGGAGTTGGCAGTGGAATCAACCCACTGAGCTTTATCCACATCACACAGACCTAAACTCATCTGTAGGGGAGAATCCTGGAAGAGGAAGATTGGTTTTGTCAGCTTTCATCCCAAAATAGACTTGGTTTATTGCACTGGTTTTTTGCCTGCCAGTGAAAAACTAAAGTGCAGAAAGAAATGGGTGGAACATTCCACCAGCACACCCTGGTAATGCCACTGAAACTGGAAATATTCCTCCCATTTTCCTAATCCACACCTCCTTCCCAACCCTCCAAGCACTGCCAGCCTTCTCCATACCTCAAAGATGGTAATTTTGTCCTTCTGCTGTTTCTCTTGCTCCTTCAGCTCTGTCAGCTTCTGCTTTGCTCTGACATACTCTCCATCAGCACTTGCTTTGGAGAGAAGAAGGTCAACTTTTACCTTTTCAGCCTCTTCAACTCTTTTCTGGATAGCAAAAAAAAATAGAATTTAAATTTTTTAAAAATTCATTTCTACAGGAACAAAAAAACCTTGAGTCAGGCCTTTACATTTATTGATTTTTAACACTTTGGGTAAATATTAAAATTACAAGAGTGGCTCCCACTGAGAGCAACACAAGCACAAAGCATTGAAGAACAGAGAGCAAGTTAAACATGTTACAAATGTGGGGGGTTTGATCTGGCTTTAGAAGGATGGATTTAGTATCTTTATCTTTCAGCAAAACTCTACGATTCCATGTGCTTTACAGAACTTGCCTTCCACATCTTCAGCTCTTCCTTAAGTCTTTCTATCTCTTCCTTGGATGTCCCAGAGGGATCAGGGGGTATCATACTCTGCAGAGAGAAGAGGAACACATTGGTTTTCTCCTCTGTTGGGCAACAACTGAGACACCCCAAACAATTCCAAAATTTTTTTTAAAAAATTAAAAAGTTTAAAAAAAAATTTAAAAATCATTCACTTAGATGAAATCATTGAATTATTTTAATGGCTGGACAGGACAAAAATCCACAAAAATGTGAATTACTGACCAGCCATTATTATTTGCTAATTACCCAACTGCTAAAATCCACAGGCTAATATTTAGCTAAATAATAAATCAAGTTGTCTCCATGTTCTTCCACACAGAACTAAGCCCCTCAAACCCACAAATGTTTAGCTCTGTGCTTTCTCAGCAGTTCCTCCAGAAGGTGTCAATAAAAAAAAATAAAAGTGAAAATGGGATTTTGAGCTTCCAAGCTCAGGGAGATTGGATAATAAAAGGTAGTATCAAGGAAGGTGATAGAAGAACTATTTCAGAATTGAAATTCAGGGCAGAATTTCACAAGGGCAGGGAAACTACAACTGGATAAAGCCCGAGGAGAGAGAAAATCTCTGTTCTGTTTTGTTTCTATGACTGCAACATTCTCCAGAAAATAAAATAAAAAATATCCAGAGATCTGCTGAAACATTCCCTCCCTTTTACTCAAGATTACATAAAGCTTGAATGGGAACCATGAAACTTAGGTCTAAATTAGATAATCCATGAAAAAAGTCTGAATTAGATAATCTTGTCAATTCTCTTGGTAATGGCTGGGTATTTCCTAAAAACAATAAAATAGAAAGTATTTATTCCAGTTTCAAATTAAGCAACAGGGAAATACCCATCTGTGTCTTAGTTAAAATGGGAAAAATATTCCTTCACTCCAGGGACTGAATGCAGGAAAGCAGAAGGATGCACATGCCAACAGCTGGAAGATAATAAGGAAAAAAGGATGCCTGTTTTTTACTAAAAAAAATGGTCTCACACAACAGTTTCCAACTGAAAGAAAGAAAAAAAATAACCAGGAAAACATAAGAAACGCCAGGGAAAGTCCCATCCAAACCACTTGTGCACTGCTGGAGCTGAATCCCAGGAAAAGAGAAATCCCCCTAAAAAACCTCCACAAAGACAGATGAGCAAGAGAGGCAGGACAGGAAGGTCTAAGAGGATCTGTAATGCAGAGTCTTGGGAATGGGATTCTCCCTATGGAAACAGGAATGTCCCAAGTATTAAAGGATGGAAGGTGAGAGAAGCAGAAGCAGTGGTAGCACAAACCTTCATTCAGAGATACAACTGTTAAATACAGATTTTACTGCCAGGCAGCCCATAGGAAATACTTACAAAACCATTGTCTTGTAGAGATAATGGGGGGCTTGTAAAATCCATGGAAACCTGAGGGAACAGGAAAAAAATGACAACATTGTGTGTATTGTTTGGGGATTTTTTATGCAATAGAATAGCAGAAATGCCAGAAGCTGTGCTAAACTGAAAGAATTTTTAAACATTAATGTATCATTTTATAGGCAAAAGTGACAGATATTGGATAGCTGAAGCCTCCTTCCTTACTAGGAAATGAAAGCCGGAGACAGATGTGAGGAATTCTGCAGTGCACAACTCACCTTTGCTGTTCTGATAGTTCTGTATTTACCTTTATGCTACTTTTGTGCTGTTACACACGTGGGAACAGCCTGTATGTTCTGTGCTTGAGAGCCTGGAGAAAAGGGGACCTCAGAGCCCCTTCCAGTGCCTGAAGGGGCTCCAGGAGAGCTGGAGAGGGACTGGGGACAAGGGGTGGAGGGACAGGACACAGGGAATGGCTTCCCAGTGCCAGAGGGCAGGGCTGGATGGGATATTGGGAAGGAATTCCTGACTGGGAGGGTGGGGAGGCCCTGGCACAGGGTGCCCAGAGCAGCTGTGGCTGCCCCTGGATCCCTGGCAGTGTCCAAGGCCAGGCTGAACGGAGCTTGGAGCAGCCTGGGACAGTGGAAGGTGTCCCTGCCATGGCAGGGGATGGGACTGGATGGGATTTAAGGTCCCTTCCCACACAAACTATTCAGGTATTCTGTGAAACCTCTTTAACGCAAATGAAACCACTTTTACACAGCAGATCATTTAAAATCTGGAATCCGTTGCCACAGCATTTTATGGAGGCAGATAAGAAGGAACAGGTCAGGCACTCTCTGACAAGATCCCAGCAGGAGCAGCCCAAATTCCCGACCCGTCCGGGCAGTTCTGACCCTCCCACCTGGCAATCCTCACCTTGCTTCTGACCCGACACGGCCGAACCTGTTTCACTCAGAGGCTTGAAACTGACGTTACGGATCCCGGAATCCCCTTCTGGTTTGGATCAAGGAGCCAGAACTTCTGTACAGTTTCCTGAAAAAGGAAAGTGAAAGCATAAACGAACAATAGCTTCCCTTGGTTTATCCGCGACTCCTGCGCCGCGCGGGACCCGAGGGGCTCCCTCACCGCTCGCCTCCCGGGCAGGACCGACGGACAGGGCCGGACACAGGCTGGGGGCGCGACCTGGGGGTCCCGCAGCTCCCGGCGGCTCCTCAGAAACCTCCGGACCCCTCTCGGGGCCGCCTTTCGCTTTCGCTTTCCCGCCCGCGGAGGAGGGGCCGCAGCCCGGCCGGCCCCCTCACACGGCCGGGGAGCCACGGGCGGACCCTCTCGGGGCAGCCGGGTGCCTCTCGCTGCGTCCGTGTGTCCTGAGGGAGGAGGCACCGGCCCCGCCGCCCCTCAGCTGAGCCCTGATGAGGCTCACGGGCACCGGTGTGGAGAAAACGGGGAAATCCCGGGAAGAGGCGGGGAGCGGGGCTGGGAAAGGGCGCGGGAGCAGCGCCCTCAGGGCGGAGGCGCTGCTCGCCCGTCCCGGCTGGGCTCGCCTGTGAAATAAGAACTTGGCGTCCTCAAGCGGACTCTGCTGAATTTGTTTGTGTATTTATTTATTTGTAGTTCTCTGGAGTTATGTGTTTGTATTATAAGGAATATGGTTTCCTTCTGTGGCAAAAAGCGTCCCGGACAGAAAGAGCACTTGCGGATGGAGATGCCGCATTCCAAGAAATTATGTATAGAAGAATTTTGGAGAACCGAGGGTCAGCTTGTCACCGAAATGTGACCTCTAAAGAGGTTTCTGGGAAAAGTAAACCCACTCTGATTTCAGTGGTGATCATTTTGAGGAAGAGAAAGCACTGGGTTCTCATCCAGGGGAGGCTAAAAGGCTGGAGAGGGGCTTTGGACAAGGGCTGGAGGGACAGGACACAGGGAATGGCTTCCCAGTGCCAGAGGGCAGGGCTGGATGGGATATTGGGAAGGAATTCCTGGCTGGGAGGGTGGGGAGGAACTGGCACAGGGTGCCCAGAGAAGCTGTGGCTGCCCCTGGATCCCTGGAAATGTCCAAAGCCAGGCTGGACAGGGCTTGGAGCAGCCTGGGACAGTGGTCACACCGTATGGGAGGGGGTGGCACTGGATCTTTGAGTCTCTTCCAGCCCAAACCATTCCATGATTCCATGTAGATAACTAAAGGAAAGAGTCTATATCCTAGACTAAGAAGAAAAATGAAGTATATTACTTGCAGGTTTCCTTTCAAACTAAGCTGACTGATAGTTTAAGTGTTCCCCTCAAAATTGCAAACAGACTTGTACTGTATGGGTTGCAGTCAAACAGCGCTGACTGTTCAAGAAATTAATCCTCAGAAATTCAAAATATGCCAGATAGTTGGGGAAAGTGTAAACGCTGACTTTGTCACTTAGCAGATGTGGAATCTACTTTTGGGAGAAAAAGCAGACGGAGCTGGATAACACCGAAGCGCCGCGGCGGAATTGGTTGGGCTCTGTGTGCACGCTCGAGGAGGTCTGTGCTGGGGCAGCCAGATTAAGGGTTTCAGGATTTTTGTTTTCACTGGCTCCACGAAGGGAATCTTGGATTGCCCCCTGCTTGGATAGCGGTCACCTCATGCCACCAAATTCACCGGGAGTTCTACCCACAGCGTGATTGTTATGGCAGCTTCAAAAGTCCATATCTGTTATTCCAGATAAGTGGATGAAACTCTGACCCTGTATTTGAGGGTTTACTGTTATTATTTTTATTATTATTTTCTGCCTTGACAATGGCTAACAATGTTTACTATTGCTTTATAAACACAAAGTTGGTTACTAATGAGTAAAAGGGAGAGGTTTGCTGGAGTAGCCAGGGAGGAGGAGGTGGTTCTGTTATGACCTAAGTCCAGCAGATTTTCAGATTCAAATGTCAGAGTGGTGGGCTCCTCTCCAGTGACCGTGGTCATGTTGGGATCTGAAGGAGCTTTATTTCCCCGAACTCCAGGGAACGAGCAACGTCAGTCTGGTTACACGGCCTGCTTTGGGATTTGAGCTGAACAATGTGTTTGTGCTTGTTTGGTAAAGGAAATTTATTGGAGATGCTGACCTGGGCCAAGTTCCTGAAGTGAAATGGGGTTGACTTGCACTTGATATCTTAATGGATTTCTGGGTGTTGTGGATTTATGGTGTTAACCACATGTGAAGCAGAGTAAATGGAAAAGTGTGGATTTTGTAACTCTGAGGAGTTTGGCTGAAGGGGAAAATTGAGGAGTAAAATATAGCATGGAGTACAGGAAGCTTTACAACTCTCTGAGCAGCCTGCATTGATTCCAGACTTGCTCTTTGGGAACCTGAAAAGCTCTGGACGAGCCCAGGAAGCTGAACTGGAAACTTGAAAAGAAAATCATGATAAGGATTCATATACAGCAAGAAATATTCTGATTAAGCTGGAGGAAGTTTCACAGCCATAAGGTACCTTTTGTTGGCACCAAGGCTATTTGACCATAGCTCAGTTTCTGGACAGTAACTGTTAAGAATCTCATGGCATTACATTCAGAGAGAGAAAATTTGAGTTCTTTTGAAGTTACAACAGATTCAAAGAGGGAAGCAGTTGGAAATTAGGTGCCTGAGAATTAGTAGTGTCTTCCCTGCTCGTCTCCAGGATTTCCAGAGTCTGGAAAATGGTCCATGCTTTTGTAGTTTATTAGTGCCTGGGAAAGAGGAAATAAATTTCCAGATTCTTCTTTAAGGACCTGTATGTTGTCACACAAGCAGGACACGATCATGGTGACTGCTGTACCACCTCCCATCCTCAGGAATCCCTACTAAATTACTGAGAAAAAAACCCCTACAAACCTCAGGCAAACAAAGAAATCTTTCTGTCCTTGGTGCTGTGCCAGTGTTGAGGAACAGATTGGGATCTCACATTTATTGTGTTCCCAGGATCTGTAGGTGATGCCTTCCAAAAGCAGCACCAAAATTCATCAGGATAAAAGTTCTGGATCTCACTGGTGAGGCACCAGAATCTGTAGTTATCAAACCTTGATGTCAACGAGACACCAAGAACACGTGGATCCCTCAAGAAGTTGTCCTGTCCTTCAATTCCCTGTTTCTCCTGCCTCCTGAGTGCTCCTGCAGCCACATGCCAATCCAGACTGGGAAATGAAGCAGCTTCGGAATTAACCCTGACTAAAGCTGGGTTGAGCTGGCTCATTTCTCCACCCCAGCTCATCCCGTGCCGTTCCAGGGGGGTGATGTGCAGCAGGGTCACCTCAGGGTGGGTGAAGAATAACTTAGTTCAGGGTGACAGCACTTCATTCTTCTGATAGGGGACCCCAGCACAGGTTCCAGATCGTGTTTCAAGGGGCCAACATTGTAGGCAGCACAAACCCAGTCATTTTTTCAACCCATTTTTTCTAGCAAGGCGAAGGAGGAAAACAGACTTGACAGGGGACATCCAGCACCTTGAGTTTAGGTGTCAAATACCTGCCTCACATAAATATTCAATTCCCTTCCCAACACAAGCAGAAGGATGAAATGAATGCTCTCTTCCAGTCTCCATCCCTCGCAGGAAGGATCCTGAAACGTGTCCAGCAGGAGCTGGGGATGTTCCAGCTTCCCTGGGCTGTGTGTCCCAGGAGCAGCGCTATGAGGCAATGCCCCGGGCCACCAATTAGTCCCAGCACGGCTGCTGAAAGCAAACAATGCAGCAGGAATCATCTGAGAGGCACATTGGCAGGCCTGAATCCCATCCCTGTTCTTTGCAAAATCACTGCACGTTAATGAAATAATGAAATTAAACTCATTGCACATGGCACTGTTGGTGTTTCAGGGAGGATCAGTGATTTATTGAGGCAGAATAAAGGAGGTGCAGCCCATTTTGTGGGAAGATGTAAACGAGAGGGCAGGGAAAGCAGGAGAGCAGGTGTGGAGATGTGCCTGACAAAAGTGGTGTTCTATGGGACAAGGGGGAATGACTTCCCACTGCCAGAGGGCAGGGATAGTGGGATATTGGGAAGGAATTCCTGGTTATGAGGGTGGGGAGGCCCTGGCACAGGGTGCCCAAAGAAGCTGTGGCTGCCCCTGGATCCCTGGAAGTGCCCAAGGCCAGGTTGGAGCACCCTGGGATAGTGGAAGGTGTCCCTGCCCGTGGCAGGGGTGGAATGGGGGGAGCTTTAAGGTCCCTTCCAACCCAAACCAGTCTGGAGTTCCATGATCCTGTGAGAAAAAAGATCTTTTCTATTTCTTGCCAAACTTTGTAGTCAGCAGGGTTTCTGAAAGAATATAGCTCTGACTGAAGACTACCAAGATTATCTTTTTGGTAATATTTAAGTAAGTGCCTTATACTCCAGAATTTTTTTTTTAAAATTTTATTTTCTACAATCTATTCTTCATGAAAGAAACACTTACTGAGAGTAAAGCAAATAGAAAATCTTAGATAGAAAGCCGTGGTGCAGCTGAGATAAATAAAAAGTGAATATGTGCAAGTTAAAATGTGGAAATTGCTCATGTAGATGTTTCTAGGAAGGAAAGTAATCCCAGTATTATAGGGCTTTGGCCTGGACACATTCCTGGAAAAACTCCTGAGTGGTGAGGAAAGGTCATTTCTGAGAAGCTGTTAATCAGAACTGAATGTGTTGGGGTTGGTTCATTAACACCACTGCTTTAGTTCATCCGACTCCTTTTCCCTTTTCCTTTTCCCTTTTTGTTTCCTTCTAATCTTCCTTTTCATTTTTCCTTTCCCTTTTCCTTTCCCTTTCTCCTTTTCCTTTCCCTTTTCCCTTTCTCCTTTTATCTTGCTTTTCCCTTTTCCTTTTTTCATTTTCCTTTTTTCCTTTTCCTTTCCCTTCTTCCCTTTCCCTTTTCCTTTCCCTTCTTCCCTTTCCCTTTTAATTTTTTCAATTTTTTCCCAAAGTAATTTGCTTTAATTGTTTTGGATGCACTCATATTTCAATTTCTCCCTTCACTCTTGTCCTGAAGCACCTTCTGAGGGTTAAGACACAACAAGTCTCAGCCCACCTCATTTCCAAGTGTTACCAACTCCTAAAAACTGTTTAGTTTTTAGAGGATTTTTTTAAACTCTGTTTTTTATGACACTGATTCTGGCTGAAGTCACTTTCCTGTGTCCAGCTCTAAAAGAAGTGGCTCCTAATCCTTGACACCCTGCTTTAGATCCGACAGGTTTCGTGTTAATTCAGCGTTAAATATCTACTCTGATCTTATTCACGGCCTTAAAATTCAGTGAATGAATTTGTGGTTTTATTATTTCACCACACAAAACTGAGTAAGTTTCAGGGAGGAGAAAACTTTAAAAAAAAAATGGGTAAAAAGCAGTTAAAGAAAGAAAATACAATGAAATATATTGAATTCCTCCGGAATTACCTTTCCCGGGATGAGTGTGCTGGCAGGAAGGGTCCTGCATCAAAGCCTGGGATATTCCACAGGCAGTAAATTTTGGTAAATTTGTATCACCAGCTTTTGGGGAAAGATGATTCATTCAGCCTTACAGCTTCCTCACCCTGCTCTAAATTCGGAATATTGATTGATTTAATGGGATGCAGCTGTTGCTATTCAGGGAAGAGAGAGAACGGAGTTTCTGGGATGACACTGCCAGCTTGAAAGCTTTGAAAATCTCAAGTTGGGCTGGGATTCCTGGAAGAGACCTGGATCTGCTCTGCAAACAACGGGATATCAAACCCCGCACACGTTCCACCAGGACAGAAGCACGTACATGAAAAAAAAAAATAGGAAAACTGGAATACAAAAGAAGGAAACTAAAAATCAGCTTAATTTTCATTAGGGTAATCCAGTGTGGCAATGATATCAAGGAAAGCCTTTGATTATCAGTTTTTTCTAAGGCTGAATTTGAATATTTTGAGATCATGGAATCATAGAAAGGCTTGAGTTGAAAGGGGCCTTAAAGATCTTCTTGTTCCAAGACACTGAATTCAGGCTGAAGACACTGAATTCAGGCTGAAGTTCCACGCTGCTTTTGCAGATCCCAGTTTGGATGCCAGGATCCATCACGCTGGATGCAGATCCCAGTTTTGTCACTTGAATCAGCCACACTGGGTTTCTGACAGTGCAAAGTTTGCCTAAAATTGTAAACTCATGAACATACATCTTTAAGTGCAGCAGCTCATACCCCACTAAGGCACTTTGGTGCTGTTTAAAAACTCCTCACACCGAGCAAAGAAATCTTTTTCCCTTATTTTGTGAGAGCTACAAGAATTCTTGTTTTACCTTTTCATATTGAAGTGTCAAGAAATACAATTTTCCTTTTATTACCCCGCTGATATTTTTTTCCACAGTGCCTGGAGTGGTGTTTAATAACATTTACTCTCGGGCAAGATAAATATCAGAGGAATATTAATCAATTCTATTGTAAATAACAGGGAATTGGCGTTTTACATTCACAAGCTGCTGAAGCTTCAGAATGACTGGGAATGTTTAAGAGCAATTAGCTGGGTTATTTTGATCCATTTTTGACACACTAGATGTGGTGTTGATTTAAAAGAACTCGGGTTCATGGATGTATTTGTACAGTGGAATTAATCTTGCTGAAGGGGATTGGTTTGCCCTTGGAATTGTTATTTAGGAGTGGAGTGTTCTAATGGCTCTCAGGCTGGCAGATTAAGAGAAGCACAGGCAGAGCATGAAAAATAAAGACAAATTAATACTACAAAAGTGAAATGTGATCGGTCACAACCTGCCAAGTGTGTGCACAAAGGAAAGGAGAATTTTAATAGATGTGTAAAGAGGAGGTTGAGGCCACAGTCATGTAAAAATGACTTTATTGGAGACATGTTACCATGGGATAGGATATTCCATTTTATTTCATAATCAGAAAAATAAGTGAGAAAATAGACTTTAAAAAAGAAGTAAAGCAAGGAGAATTCCAGCTCCATAAAAAGCCACCTACACCAGGATAATCTGGGAAGGAGACAGTGCCTCACGGGCACAGGAAGTAAAGAAATGTCTAAACCACAGGATGATTAGAAGAGGAAAGTGTGAGTTACCCACAGCAAGTAACTTACTCAGAATTTACACCAGGCTGGAAAGCTGGGATTGCCTCCTTTGGAAGCCCAGACCTCCAGCAGGTCATTCCTTAGGGAAGATGCTGACTGGGACCACCTAGAGGAGAAATTCCAAGCATCATTTCAGAAGAAGATGGAATAATCCATACCTTGATAAACCCATTTCCAGCAAAGTTGTGCAAGCACGCATTTCCAGGATTAGGAGGCAATGCCAGGAGTATGAGTTGGCACCACGCTGGATGCTGCAATCACGGAATTCCATGGATGAGGCCATGCCAGAGACAGCAGCTGGCTTCTCCAGAGCCCACAGGATGGGAACTGTGCCCACAGATGTAAGCAAATCCACAGCCCAACCCTTCACAGAAGTTAGGAAATGGGTGACAGAGATCTCACACATCACACTAAAATAAATAAATTAGCAGTAACGAAATACAGCTGATAAAATCTTGAGTTATTAGGAAAAGACAGAAAGTTGGTTTCCTCAGCAGCTGGAGCAGAGAGCGGGAGGGAGGAGAGAAAATCCATGGGCAGGGGGTAGGAAATGAGTGTTGCAGGCATGAAGGGACATCTTAGGCAATACTGCTGAGACTAATCCCAGTGTGTTATCACTGAATCCATCTCGCTGGGATTCAGGGGGAATTTAGCCTGAAACTGTGGAGCAGATCAATGTGTGAGCTCGGTTTTTATGGTCTGCCCTTGAGCTGAGCACGTGCTTCTACAAGGACAGATTCCACCACTGCCATGCCAGTGGCCAGGGTGACAAGGTAATATTTGGATTATCCCTGTGGAGGATCCCTGGATTCAGCTACAAACTTTGGAATACCACACAAAATGAGGAGTGAGGGAACCTGGTGATGACCTTGCTGGGAGACCAGGACATGGCACAGGGAGAGGTTTGTCCTAAACTGTGAATATCCTTTTCCAGATCTGGATGACCATTGTCCAGCTGGGATTGACGGTGTGGGTGGACACCTTGTCCCATGGTGGGCACAGGAGGAGGAAAGCAGGTCTTGGCCTGGTTTTTGTGGAAGGAGCTGCTGGCAGTGCTGGAATTCTGCATCCCAAGGCGTAAGAAGGCGCTAGGCTCAAGGAATCCCGAGGAAAGAGTGGAAGAGATAGCCTGAACAGGCAGCTGCTGGAGATCCAGGGATTTTCCCTTTTCCCTGCACTGCAGGGCCTGCCCCAGACCCTTCCTGTGTTTTTACAGTTGGACTCAATGATCCTAAAGGTCTCTTCCAACCTTGGCGATTCTGGATTGCTGAAACCACTGGAAAAAACACCCGAGGAGTTCAGTGCCCTCCACCTCTTCCAAAGTGCAGAGTTCAGGGAGGAATGATGGAATGCTGGGCTATCCAGCTCCATCCTGGGGCTAATAAATTCCTTTTTTAATCCATCTACCAGGAATATCGATCAGGAACAACACATCAAGAACACGGAGCAGGGGACATTTTGATGATGGCTAAAAAGACCAATTTTTCCCAAGTATTCATGGACCTGTCTAAATTTTCTTAATTATTTGTGGACAAACTCATGGGAATATTTTTCTTCTGAAAACTCCCAACCTGCCTATGCACAGCTTAAGGGATGAAAGGAATTCTTATTCCTTTCTCAGAAGTAATTATTCCTTGCAGTTTATTAACTGGCCTTTGTAGGCATAAATAATTATCTCTTCTCTTTCACACATGGGAGGATTTCTTAGAATTCCCCATTTTTAAAGCTTGGGAGCTTACAGGAATATTTATTCCCCCAAACTGCTTGAACAGAGAGTCTTTTTCCCAAAAATTGTCTCCATGAGTTTGAATGGTCACCAGTGATTCAACTCCAATCTTCCTTTCACCACTGTGAAAATAATTAATATAAAATGCTTTAAAAATTCCTGCAATGTAAATTCCAGATGTTTCATGTAAGTCTGCCAGGCAGTAATATTTTTATTTTTATATATATAAAAACATATTATATGTTATATAAACACATATTATATTAGGCCTGCCAAATCCCATTGGATGCTTTCATTTTGGATCAATTTTCCTGCTTCAGGCATCTTCTTGTCAAAGTCATTTCATGTGAAAGAGGTGTTTTAAAAACTTGACTTATTCCTAAAGGAAATTTCACCAGCAGTAAATGTCAAATATATAAAATATTATATTTTTATAGATATATAATATATAAAGAAAGAAATAGTATATGTTACGTATTATGAAAGGACATAATTTTTAAACCTCTGATTATTTGGTGTCTATTTAATACCCAAGGAACAAGTCCCACATCTCCTACCTGTGCTCCTAAAGGCCTAAATTCTGTACATCTGACCCTTTGCATACATTATTTCTGCACTTAAATATTAATATTTTCATTAAACTTCCCCAAAACTGTTGCAGTTGGCTTTGCCCTGGCTGGAGCTGCGAGTTGTTTTTAATTTTCAGAGTTTCTTGGCAATCCTTGGAGCCTGTTTGTCTTGGCATCCCCCTACCCCATTACCTATTCCTCAGTATCACAGGCCGAGCACTCTGTTTACAACATTTTGTGCTTTTTGACTGGATTTCTGTAGTTTTAAAATGGAAACACAGGAGGACATCCATGAGACATTTGTTCATTTTATATCTATCCGACACATACATTTGAAATGTTGAGAGGTTCAACTTTTTCATTGAGAGCAACTGTCACTATAGGACTTCAAATATTTGCACTTGGCAAACGCTCAGGTTTTTTAGGAGTGAATCCGTTCTACTCTGCTCACATCTGCTCCTAATAATCCCAAATGTTTGGGGTTTGTTCAGCTTTCACATGAAGGTTTTTGTTTGCTTCTTCTGAACCGAAGCACCGCTGCACACAATGGTTGATTCTTGTCTCTCATTGATGCTGCTGATAAAAATGGGAATGGATTTCAAGGAGAATTCGACTACAAGATGAAGGAGAGAAGGTTTAAAGATATTCAGTTCTAAGAGAAAATACTCTCTGAAAGATTAGCTGAACCCTGGGACAATAAATAGTAACATCATTGGCCAAGAAGTCCTCATGTTGTCAAATTCTTCTAAAATTGCATCATCCGAAGCCTATAAGGGACAGAGAAAGTCGGGAAATTTCATCAGCAATTCCTCCTCTCTTTCCTTAAGTACAACAAATGTGTGAAAAATTTAGAAATCTTGTTTCGTAAATCCATAAATAGGGATTTTTCTTGTTAGTCTAAACCATAAATGTAAAAATTTCATCAATTCTTCCCCCAAAACCACCATTTCTGCACCACTTTTGGCTTTCACCGAAGCAAAAGGCATCCAAGCAAAGAGAGCTTGGAAAAGCAGGTGGATAAATCCAGGTAGGCCTGCCGAATCCCATGGGATGCTTTCACTCTGGATGCATTTTCCTACTTAGAGCATCTTCTTATCCAAGCAACTCCCAAGTGAAAAAGGTGTTTTAAAAACCTGATTTGATATTTTGAGAGGGAATTTCAGCAGCAGCAAACACCAAAACATCATCTGGAGCAGACGTGACTCAGCCCTGCCCTGACAGGGCCCAGCCTTTTGTTGGAGCTCCACACTTTGTCCTTGGCATGGCCCTTCCAGAAGGATGCAGGACACCTGGGAAGGGAGCAGGGAGAGGAACGAGAACGATCCCAGGGTCTGGAAAATATGAGCTGCAGGAAGGATGGAAAGAGCAGCCTGGTCATTTTTAAGGAAACCTAAACCAAGAGACAATAAAAGTTGCAACAGAATTTTCCTGCTATGAAGGGGCACTAAAAAAATTGTTATTTTGCTGAAGAGAAAAAAAAAGAAGAAAGCTCAAGTTGCAGCAGGTCAGATTGAGGTAATACAAGATGTTCTGGTGAAGGAAAGTTTGAGTATCCAGCAGGAATAATTCAGGTAATGATAATTATTTCTGTCATGTGGCATTTGGTTGGGATCTGATGGCTCTTAGGTTCTCTGTGGAGGTCCTGGAGTGTGGGACAACCCTTCAACTTGGACCTTGTGTCTCAGTTTATGGAAAAAAAGTTTGAAATCAAATCAAATTGGTTTAAAATGGGATGAAGATCAGATAGGTGGAAGTGGCCGCCTTTCAAAGAACATCAAGTCCAAGTTCCTCCTCAAATATCCAGAATAAATCAGGTGTTTTTGCATGGCTGTTCTAAAACTTATCTCGACTTCTGGTGTGAAATTATCTTTGGCTTTTCAGCTTAAATTTAACTCTCAGTGGGATGGGATGGGATGGGATGGGATGGGATGGGATGGGATGGGATGGGATGGGATGGGATGGGATGGGATGGGATGGGACAATTTTATTGTCAGGCTTTTTCCTGTCTTTAGGTTAAATAGCTCTTCCTCCATTCCCAGGTTCCCCCCAATGTAAATTCACTCAGTAAATTCAATTCACAGCAGCTATTTTTAGTTTTTCTCATAAGAAAAACTTCACCTTAATTCTCCCACTTCTTTTTTCCCTGCACTCCTTTTCCTACACTTCCCCTCCAAGTAATTTTTTCTGAATGAGATTACAGTTTCTTGCAAAAAAAAATTCCCAATGAAAGGCTTTTCACTGCATTTTTCCATTTAAATCCATCATTTTGGGGATTGTTCTCAGGATCATTCTCAAAGCCATAAACTATACAATTGTAATATATTCTATACCACCAATAATAAGATATGAATACAAAATACAAAAGCCATAAATCATCTATAAATATTCTCCCTGTGTATATAAATAGAAGAAGAAAGAAAAGTTTAGGTGCTTGATATTTAAATTAATGCAAAGAGATTCATGACCCACATACACATATTTTTAAATATTCCTTCATTCTCAGTGGTTCATTCATTTAGCTCCTGTGTGGTTTTTTCCTCTCTTTTATCACTTTGGGTCTCACACCAGTTTGGGAATCACCGAGTTTAGTGTTTACTTCGAGTGCTGGTGAAACCCAGAGAAAAACTTTCAAACTATTTCTTGACATGCAAAGAGTTAAGGAAGAGTTAACAAAGTCCCCTCTCCCCCTCCAATTTATATAAGATTTGTCTGGGATATATTTAAATGTGGGAAACTTGGAAGAAAGCCGGAGAATGTCAGCTGGATGTCCAGCTGTGGAATGTCTTCCTGGTGCTGAGAGGTTCTGCTGGGATTTGCAGGTGGAAACTTTCCTTTGCAGCGCCCTGGGGAGTGCAGGCCTGGAGGTGGGACTTTGCTGACACTGCAGAGCACTCATCATTCACTGTAAAACCTGTCCTGAACCCTGCAGGGCTTTTGATGGAGTCCCAGGATCACTGAGGCTGGAAAATCCCTCCAGGATCATCCAAGCTGTGCCCGATGCCCACCTTGTCCCCAGCCCAGAGCCCTGAGTGCCACCTCCAGGAATTCCTTGGACACCCCCAGGGATGGGCACTCCAAACCTCCCTGGGCAGTTCCAAGGCCTGAGCACCCTTTCCATGGAGAAATTCCTGCTGATGTCCAACCTGATCCTTCCCTGGCCCAGCTTGAGGCCGTTCCCTCTCCTCCTGTCCCTTGTTGCCAGCCTCCTGTCAGGGAGTTGCTGAGAGATTTGTTCCCGCCTGACAGAGGTGAAGTTGATTCCCTTGATGGACTGTTCAGAGGATGTGATCATGGACATCTGAATCCTGGCTTCAGGACTGGATGATCCTTCCTGCTGCCCCACAGCCTCAGTTATTCCCTGATTCTCTGATCCATAAGCCACTCTATTTCTTGGACTTCTTAACAGCCAGCCTTGTTCTTCCAGAGGGGTGCAAGGTACCTGGAACAAGTGACAGGATGAGAGGAAATGGCCTCATGGTGCCTCACGTTGCACCTGAAAATTTCTTCACAGAATGGGTTGGCAAGCACTGGAATGGGCTCCCAGGGAAGTGGTGGAGTCCCCATCCCTGGAAGTGTTCAAAAAACGTGTGGATGTGGCACTTGAGGACATGGGTTAGTGGGGAATTTCATGGGTTAGTGGTGCTGGGTTGAGGGTTGGCCTTGGTGACCTTGGAGGTCTTTTCCAACCTTAACAATTCCATGGTTCTGTATTCATTCAGACACTGGACCTTGCATAAATCAAGGGATGCTGTCAAGAACTGTCATTATTAGAACTTTTTTCTACTTTATGACCTTTATTTATTGAGTTGCTTTTTCCAGCTGAGGCCTTTCACCATTAGCAGTTAATTTCAGCAACAAATATTTTTTTAATTCGTTATTGCAGGACTGTCTTTCTCAACAATTTCAGTGTGTCAGTGTGTGACAAATCATCTCCCAGTTGCTTTTATGACTTAGTCACTATTCCCACATTTTTGGGATCTGGTGGGACTGGCACCCGCCTACCCCAGGACAGAAATTCCCTGTGGTGCAGACATCTGGCTCTGATAGGAGATCATTAAACTCCCAGTTCTCAGAGGGAGCCAGGAGGGTGTCAGCAGCTCTCTGGGCCACCTGAGGGGAAAGTCCCAGGGGCAGGCCTTGACTTTAGAGTGCACAGGAGCTTGGTGAGGAGCCAGAACACACCTGGCCTTGCACAGCTGCTGCTGCACTCCCAAGGGTCAGCCTCCAAAGGACGTGCACACCGGGAATGTACCCGGAGCTGAACTGGGAGAGCAGGGCCGCTCCCACCAGTGACTGCTGGACAGGCACTGGACATTGCTGTTGTGGTCCAGGTGCTCTCAGCTCCTTCCTGACAGCTTTCCCTTCGGCCTCTGCCCGAGCTGCAGGTGGGAGGAACACGAGTGTGGCTGTTCAGCATTCACCACTTGAGGGCTGGGCTGATGAAGAACCTTCCTCAGTGGTACAAGTCATCCGTGCTAAAATATCTGTGAGTAGGCACAGACACCTCCACCCTTCCTTTCTCATTGATCTCATTCATTTGATTGTTTGCATGCTCTGGGCACCTCTCTGGCCAACGCTCCTGACTCACAAGTTAACCACTGTTACCAGAGCTGCAGGGCAGAGTTTTCCGAGGGCTGCTCCAGAGTGTGGAGCACCAGACCATTTTTCCATCCCCTCCTCTTTCCCCCTTTCTCCTCTCCCACTCATCCACGAGGAGCAGCTGCAGGATTCACTTGCAGCCAGAAGGGAAGACAGGCAGACAGCTGTCACGCTGTGAATCAGATCTTAAACTGTGGTTTGGAGGGGAAGTTTTGAGCTTGATTTCCCACTTGCAGAACAAAGAGCAGCTGCTTTTGACACTTGCAGTTTTGTGCTGATCCGGGAGTTTGATTTGCAATTACAGATCCCTTGTAGGGAAACTGAATTCAAATAATCAGTGCAAAAATATTCTCCTGACTTCTTTTCATTGATCCTACCCCAGGACAGATAAATCCAGTGTGGAAATAAACCCACTGTGAAAATAAACCCAAATTCTCTATAAAAGGAGAGAATGTTTAAATGAGAATGAGAGGCAGTGTGTGGGATCTCTTGGATCCTGTAAATGGTGTGACTGGAAGCACTCTGAGCAGATAGGCTGGCTCCTGCTTGCATTGTATGGAATTTGAAGGCAGCGAGTGCCGAAGAATGAACAGACCTTGGCTTGGGAAGTGTCCGTGTGTGCCGCAGTAGTGAGGGGCAGGATGGATTCTTGGCCCGGCCGGGCATGAGGAGAGCCAGCAGAGTCACATGGGCCACTGCAGCCACCACGGCGAGTTGGGTAAGAGCTGCAGCAGCACAATTGGAGCAGGCTCGCTGACCTCACAGCTGCGCACACTATTTAAGATCTGGCTCCCAGATGTTGCAGCGGGATCGAGCCAGCTGCAGAGCCAGCCTGGAGCGCGGGAGCCGCCAACACCCCCAGCCCCTCGCTGCCCGAGAAATGATTGCACTGCTGTTCTTCTCGGCCCTGCTGTGGGACAAGGCTCGAGCCTGGGGCTTCAAGGATGGGGTGCTGCACAACTCCATTTGGTTAGGTAAGAAATGACTTCGTTGTCACCGATCGTTTGCTGCGGGGTCGCGGCGTTTGTCCAGCAGGGGAAGGATGAGCAGCCAGCACCACAGAACGGGGCTGTGCACGGATAGCAGCCGAGGGCTGCGCTGAGATTTATTGAAATCACTTTACCTGAGCAGTGACTGCCCCTTTGTACGAGCTTACTGTTTTTACAGTTTCACTGAACTGCAGGCAAAGGTAATTATAGAACATTTCACCCGAATGTGCTTTCCTGCAGCAGGAGGTAAAGGGAAAACTGCACTCATTAAATAACAGTTGCTTTGTTTTGAAGGAAAACGAGCCCGAAAAGAAACATTTGCCAAAAGAATGAATTACTTTCTGCGTGAACTTACTTCCCATGCCTGGGGTCCTGCATATGAAACTAAATGATCTGGAAATAATAGTGATAATATTCCCTGAGTTTCTGGAAAAGTGCAGGAATGGGAATGTTTGGGCCATTGGTTTGTCCACATCATTTAGCAGCACAGAGAAGATTTCAAAAGGGCAAGACAAAAATGCTGTGGGAATAGTTTCTGGTACCTCAAGTGGGTTTCAAGAGCTCTGAGGGTTCTTTTATAGCTCTTTATAATTATCCAATACAACAGAGAACTTCCTCAGGATAGAGCCTCATGCAGGATGCCAAAATAAAGGCACCGAGTGCTCTGTTTCCCAGACAAATTCTTACAAATCCTTTATCCCCTGGAGAATGTTGTGCATTTCCCTACGGATTTTCAGGAATCCCTGGAGCTGGCTGTGCTCAGGTGTCTCACGAGGGGCTGGGGCCACGCTCTGCCAGCTGCTGCAGCCACCCCGTGGCTCCAGCCCCTCTCAGAGGAGCCAGGAACACAAATGAGGCACGGAAACGATCTGTGGGTGTTTTCCATTTGGCTGCACATTTTTAATGACTTCTCTCTCCCCCCCCCCAAACCTTGGGCCGTGCCTGTTGTGCCTCCCGGTTCCTGAGGGTGCTCAGGTGGGGGGAGCTCCAAGGAGGAGCAGCTTGGCAGCTCCAGGCTCCACCTCGAGCAGCTGCTGCTCAAAAATTTGGGATAACAAATTTGAGCAGTTTCATGAATCGAAGTCAAATGGGAGAAAAAGGTTTTAAATGCTTTAGAAAGGAGCAAGTGTGTGCTAATTGAAATGCATAATAAAATTCTGTTTGGCTACACCCCTAAGCAGTTACCATGAGAGTAAATAAAAATAAACCAGGGGGTAAAAAACTGATGGCTTTCTCTAAATAAACAAACCAAAATAGAAATGCACCATCTTGTGTAAGTACAGCAATAACATTATTGGAATGAACCTCAGAGTGCAGTGAATTGAATTACCAATGGAATTCAGTGACTCCATATATAAATGAAGATAAAATTGACAAATTCACAGACATCCAGTTCATGCTTCTTTGTATTTAAAATAAAATAACTTGAATAGTAAAAGAAGTGACCCCAATCTCAGCCTCACTATGCATGAGCTCCCCTCCCTGGAATAAAACCTGGGGATGCATAGTGACATCTGAGCTTTGCTTATCTCCTCTTCTGATAAAGAACCAAATCCAAAAGTCAGGAAAATTTCCATTTTACCTTTTCCTCCCACAAACCTTTACCACATATATATATATATATATGTATGTAAAATCTTGAATTACTGTCACTCTGGAAACGTTCGTGGCTTTTACCTTTTTCCTTGTCACAAAACCCCTCCTGTTCCTCAGCCAGTGCTGCTGCAGCCGCCTCCATCACCTCCCTGGGAATGTATTCCTGGTGCCAAGAGAATTTTAATGCTGCTCATTTTTGCCCCCAGCATGTTGTGACCGGGGGGTTGCTGTCAGCTGAGGACAGGGTTGGCACGGTCTTGCCCAGATTTGCTCATACCCTTATTCCAGTGCTAGTTCCTAGTGCCGTGGGGTTGTCCAGGACAGCTGCTGCACTTCCCAATTCCATTCCCATTCCCACCCCGTGTGTCAGGGGGATTCAGGGGCTGCACCGGCCCCGTTTGGTGGAGTTCTCTGAGTAGCAGAGGCCCCTGCCAGGAGCTCTGCATGGCCATCCTCTGCTTAGAAGTGAAATATTCCTCGTTATTTAGCGTTTAGCATTGGTTTCATGCATATGCAGGTACTTCCTTAGGCCAAAATTCACGCTGCTGGTGTTTGTGCAGGAGAGGTTGGCTGAATTTCACCATCTCCTGCTGCTCTGGGTGAGCAGAGGGTCACTGTCCTTGCAGGATCCCGCTGTCTCTGGGCTCCAAGGAGGCATTTTAGGAAGTGTGAGCTGGAAGAAACACGTCCTGTCAGCCGTGGAACCCATGGCCCTGTGGCACATGCTTGTGCTTGCCAGAAAAATCAACATTTCCTGCAGGTTTATCTACAGGGCCACGAGCTCACCTCCATAAATAGCAATTTGTGTGCTTTTCCTGTGAATATATGCATAGGGTACATCCAGGGACATAAATATGTAAATGAAGAGTTAACACTGCTCTGACCTAGGTCTGTGTGTGCTGATGAGTTTATCTGCCTGCACAGCCCCACGTGGAATTAAGAGGGAGGGGGGGGGAAAAATTGCCAGTGCAAGATCCCATCAGTTAATTAGGATATTCTGTTAGGGAATGCTGTGCCATTAAACTGGGACACAGGGAGACAGCAGCAACTCTCAGAGCTGGGGGGAGTAGATGTGTGTGGTCTGTTTTTCCAAAGGCTACTTTTCCATGTTGCAGAGGAATAAAAGAGATGGAAGCTGGTTGCTCCTTGCAGGGTGGTGCTGCTGCTGGTTTCAGCCTTGCAGACTCTGTGGAGAGCTGATCTTCCCACCAATATTCTGGAAAATCTGGAGCCTGTCCATAGTGATATTTCAGCAATAAACAGGGGGAGATACCTTTAGAGGGCTAAGATTTGAAAACAATATTGCCAGGTGAAAAAGCCAACTAAAAATGGTAAGGTTTTAGTGGCAGCTCTGAGAGCTCAAGGAATCCAATCAGTGTTTTCCAATCACCTTCCAGTTCCCTTCCCTGTGCTCTGCAGGGATCAATAATGTGGATTCCAGGCCGTGTCCTGGGCTTGCAGCCAGGCCCAGCACTGTGCTGCTTACTGAGGGATTCAGCTTTACCAGCCCTGCATTCCCAATCCAGCACGACATTCCTGATTCTGCACTCACGGGGAGCTGATTTCTCCCGATTTCTCATGAGCTTAGACATGACAGACTATTGAGTGACTGAAAAGTAATACTTCCTATGAATAAATGCTTAATTAAAGCAGAGTTTTCGAAACAGAACGTGCCATTATCCCCCAGCTGGGGGTTGTTGTGGCTAATGGAACCGGCTCCTTCAGGAAGAGTTTTCCGTGGAGGATCCGTTATCCCGTGCCCATGCTGGTGATATTCCCAGGGATGTTGTAGAAGGAGGCTCTCCCTCTCCCAAGACTGTTGTCAGCATTATAATTTATTTCTCTGGGCACAAGGCCAGCGACTGCAGGTCCAAAAACCAGCCTGGCAAACGTCATCCTGTGTCTGTTTAGGGCTCTCACCGTTCCTAACCACAATCCAGTGCTGGCCGTGGCTTTTTTAAAAGCTCCCCTAACCCAGCCAAGAGCGCTGACTCCAAGCATGTCCCTGGAAAACACATCCTTTATTTTTATGCCACAAATAACTTCCTTAAAAAACGCTCCCTGCTTTCCATCTTTTCTCATTCCCTTGGCTGGGGAGGGTTGCAAACAGCCCGTCCTCTCGGATTATGCTCAATGTAAGTGAGACCTAAACAGAAAGCCCCTTCAGATGAGATCTGCAGATTGCTGCTCAGACAGATTTCCACACATATGGCATCAGACAAGCGCAACATGTGAAGATTCTAAAACTTGTAGCAGCCCTGGCAGTTTCTAGGTTTCCTTGGAAAGCTGTTTTATCTCGGACTTGCCATGGCAAAGCAAAAAAAAAAATAACGAAGAAAGTGCTTTAATTTTCTGTGCAGCAGAAATGTCAGCCAGCAATTGTTCTGGTCCTGCCCTTTGTGACACACACTCAGATATTTTTATTTCACATTTCCCCCCCCCCTTTAATTTCTGCCTCTCCTCTCTCCAAGTAGCTGTGATTTCACTTCTCCAGAGACTCAAAACAAAGCTCTGATTCATCTTCCAAAGGCTCTTGGAGTCACAGCCAAAAGGATGCTGTGATAGGGATCCAGAAGGAGCTTCCCCCGAGTCAGACAGGATACACAGAGCTTGGGATGCTGACTCCAGACCGTTCCCATAGCTCCTGTCCTCGCAGTCAGCCCAGGGAGGCCTTCCCAGCATTTGTTGATTTTCTGTTGTTCACAAACTCTCCAAGCACCGCCTCCATCTGTTCTAAACTTGTCCCACACCAAATCCTACCTTTGGGGTGCACACACACCCCTTTGGGT